>PVJX010051549.1:0-10290 GCA_004027295.1 Dolichotis patagonum | reverse complement strand
TGCAATGAACAATTCCACACTAATGATTAGGCAAGCACATACATTTTGCTTGATGCTGTTCAAAGATAATGGCAGCTAGAACCATATGGTTGTCATTAAGCAAACTATGTATATTTAAACAATATGCTAAATAAATATTACAAAATAATTTACATTTACTGATAAACATTTATGCTTCAACTACAATTTTTAAACTATATCCGAAGTACAATAATGTGAACTCAGGGCCCCAATGTGACAGGAATTCAGAAAATAACAGTAAAATACACAAAATCAAAGTTAAAATCAAAATACTTTTTGATAGAAAATTATACCATCATGTACAATCTCTTCCTATGATCACATTGTTATGTGAGAAGGAAATAAACCAACACATAGGCGTACATCGCACGTAAATAGAAGAAAAAGGTAGAAAAAAACAAAGTACTATTAATTATAAAACTTAGTCAAGGATTAACTCATATACTCTTATAATAAAATCTCAGATATTAAAATTATGCTGCATTCAACTAGATTGATTTATACGACAATTAGAAATCTTCTAGTCCAATAGGAGTTTTTAGTTCAATTAAACAAGGAATAATCTGCTTTGTAACAAGATCAATTTGAGATTATTTCCCATAATTTGTCTTTGAAAAATTAAGTAATTAAAGGGATGTATCAGTTTGCTAATAAGTCTGGTACCTAGATATCCAACATCTAACACACTAGATCCCTTCAAACACTGAAGTGGCAATTGTATAACTGCAGGGCTGGTGATGTATCTCAGTGACTAGCATGTGTGAAGCCCTTTGTCCAACCCCCAGTGCCACAAACAAAAACAAAAATAATCGGATAACTTCTCCCCAAAAGAAAATAATTCAACAAATATCTAAATTGTAATATTTGTATTGTTTAATATTTTAAAAAATATTGCCATAAATTTATAAAACTATTCAGGAGATATATCAAAAGAATAAAAACTCTTAGAAAGAAAAAAATTGGCATTTTTGTATCTTTATCATAGAACTACGATTGTGAGAGTAGTGAATTTTCCAAAAGATTTTTTTTTAAATGGGATGATATCAAACCCTCAATCATTATTAGGTTACTTAACTAGTTTGGGACTTAATTTATCAATCTATAAGATGAATATAATACAAAAAAAGATGAATATAATAATAACAAGCTGGGTGTGGTGTCTCATGCCTGTAATCCCAGTACTGGGGAGGATGAGGCAGGAGGATTGCTGCAAGTTTGAGGCCTGTCTGTGCTACAAAGTGAGTTTAAGGCCAACCTAAACTGCATAGTGAAACCTTGTCTCAAAAAGACAAAAAAATAATAACAATAATGAGCATATTTCTACTAGAACTTTTCTGAAGATCAAATAAACTACTGCATGCACAGTATGAACCACATAGTAAATATATTATTGTTGTAATATCACATTCACTAACAATGTAGTAATAACTGTATGTTAATATAAACCCTGGCACTTACAAATGTTAAATGCTAATTTCAGTGCTTGGAAACACAGGTTATTTTAAATGCTCTCATAATGTTAGAATTATTTAGTAAGACTTTCTTTTAAAATTACATTTAGTAGGCTGGGGTTGTAGCTCAGCGGCATAAGCACCTGCCTGGCAAGTGCAAGGTCGTGAGTTTGATCCCCAGTACCACAAAAAAAAAAAAAAAAAAAATTACATTTAGTAAGACTTTCTTTCAAAATTGTGTATCATCCAGAATTCTCAAATATAATTGAAAGAAAAACGAAAGAACCAAAGAAAAAAGTCAAAAATACAAAACTTTCACATTTAACTGTATGCTGCCTGTACTTCTCCCCTCACTCTGATAGGCCAATTTTCCATATGCCTTAGAACATAGGGTAGAAAGCATAGTTTGTCAAGTAGCTACTTTCCCATAAGATAATGACAAATTTAGCATAAGTTTTGGGTGGGGAACTGCTATGGTTTTGAGCATGTTTCCATGAACTGATATTGGAGACTTAAACTCTAGAATAACAGTGTTGAGAATGAGGACTTTAAGAGGGGATTTAGGCACTTCGCAGGTTCTGCCCACGAGAGTGGATTAATTTATCACATGAGTGGGTTTCATATCATGAGTCAATTTCTTATAAATATGAGTTCAGTCCTTCTTCATTTTCATTCACTTCTCTCTCTCTCTCTCCCTCACTCTCTATCTCTCTCTCTCTCTCTCCTATTCCCGCTTGCTTTTCCGCCTTTGCCTTTTCTCATAGAATAAGAAAGCAAAGAGCCACTCACCAAATGGTTTTTCAACTATGAGTTTCTGGCCTCCAGAACTATAAGAATATCTGTTCCTGATAAATTACTCAGACCCAAGTATTCAGTTGTGGTATCATGAAAATGAACTAACACAAATCACTGCAAGAAGCCAACAAAAATAAACAAGCAAAAAATACAGGCAAATCAAATCTTCTCTTGAACATCACAGAATTCTCAAAACCAAAAATATTCTAAAAAGTCAGCTCTCAACGCCACAATTATAAAACACTATAAACAATAGTCAAGAAGCATAATACCAATAAAGTAGACAAATAAGAACTTCAACTATAGGACAAAAACATAAAATTAGTATACTTAAAATAATTAATAAAATATATCACACAGTTAAAAAGGTAGTAAGGGAAAGTATCCCTTTAAAGATTAGCAAGATTGAGGGAATAAACAGAAGTAAGATTAAAGCACAGGAAGACAAATGCATGGAAAATGTGAAAGCGAATTTAAAGAGAATTGAAGGAGAATGAGGAAATCTAATTTCTGAGTAATCAGATCCTCACAGTGAAGGATGATACAGACTGCATAAGGGGAGGTAACAAAGGGAAATGGATTTAGAAGTGAAATAACATTGCTAATCTGACAAGACAGATTTTTTTGGATGATATAAGTGGGTTTTGAGTGTCTACAATGGCCCTTAATTGTTGAAACTGATTAAGAATCAGAGAAAGACAGGTGATGGCAAAATCAGCATCAGGGCTCT
Organism: Dolichotis patagonum; assembly: GCA_004027295.1. Lineage (NCBI taxonomy): Eukaryota > Metazoa > Chordata > Mammalia > Rodentia > Caviidae > Dolichotis > Dolichotis patagonum. Next base: position 7,293 of record PVJX010051549.1, on the reverse strand, counting down.
GTGCTGTGAGACAAAATCAACTTGTCATTGCTTATTTATTTATTTATTTATTTATTGTCACTGCTAATTATAAAGGGAGAAGAGGAGGAGCCCATGAGCCAAGGAATGTGGGCTTCTTTTATAAGTTTCTGTTTGTTTTTTGGTATCGAGAATTGAACTCAGGACTTCACACTTGCCAAGCAGGCGCTGTGCCACTGAGCTACATCCCCAGCCCAAGGCTTCTTTTTTAGAAGCTGGGAAAGGCAAGAAAACCTTGAGCTTCCGAAGAATAATGCAGCTCTACTGGGTTTTGGTTTTGTTTTGTTTTTTGGGTTTTTTTTTTTTTAATTCAGAATCATGAACCCAAATTTGTACTTCTGACATCCAGGAGATTGAGTTAATAAAATTTTGTTGTTTTAAGCCATTAAGTTTGTGATAATTTGTTACCAGTGACAAAAAATGAAAACGTGATCAAGTCACAAGCTGAACAAGTGGAGCTTACTCTCACTGGGGCACTGCAGGAAGTACATCAGAAAGAACAATCACAAGAGTTTTTGTTCCTTCAATAGGCTAGGGAGCAGGGGTCTTAACTGGTCATTACCATTTGTCATTGTTGAAGGATGTCCTGCAAGGGGCTGCTAACATCCCCAAACCTCCACCCTGCCCCACAGTCATACATGCAGCAGGCTACGGAGGCCAAAGAGAATCTCAGGCAGAGGTCTCACAAAAGTCAGGAGCAGGTGATGAGCAGGGGAGTATTTGAGGAATGTGGATGGCGCCCTAGCAGCGCCCATTACAGAAGTCGTTTGTAGTGAGAGCAAAGAATGCAAGTTACCTGGAAATGAATTGTCCAAGCTTTTACTTGTACACGTAAAAGTGTATGCAAAGAGAGAAAAAGCTGTCCATCTAACTGTCTGTCTGTCTGTCTGTCTGTCTGTCTGTCTGTCTAACTCATTATTTTGGAAAGTGATGAATCACTAGTCAAGGTAAAATGTAGATATACTATGGAAATAATAGTTGAGAGTTTATCATAAAATAAACCACCCCTAATAATGCAAAATGATGTAACATTTAAGAAGGAATTGAATCCTTAGGAGCAGAGTGGATTTAAGAATCAATGGTGAGTAAGGAATATGGAAAACTGTAATACCTATGAGACTGACTGTCTAACACAACAAGTGCAGCAAGACCATAAGATACCAAATTATAGTATGTAAAATTATGTGGCATTGATCTTAAAAGTTAGTATTACATTTTAGTATTATATGAGAATCTATAATGATGCTAATGTTAGATGGTGACGTTACAAAATAAAACCTTTAAAAATTTAAAAAAAACACTATTAGCATAGTCATGAGATAAATTCTGGAAAAATAAAACGAAGAACGAATAATTAAGAAAAAATTACAAATACATAAAATAAGAAAAAGAGAAAGAAAAGAGAGACAACAAATAAAACAAAAAATGTGATGGCAGCAATATCCAAATAAATTATAAGAAAATCCACTTGTTTAAAAATCAGTGATTGGTGCACTATGCCAAAAATGTAAAGGAGTTATCTGTTTCTGCAAAACAGATCAATATTTCAGCAGATTAAAATAGAAGAAAAGTGGCTCTTCAATAAAAGATTACAATAATTAGTGGAGTACAAAGTAAATATTTCAAACATCTAGAATTAATTCTACAAAACAAAATAGCAAGTGTTTTAAGTGCAAATGAATAGAGAATCAAAATACAAGTTAACATACAGTTGGAGGGGAAGGATCAAAGTCAGTATACCCAATCTTTCCACTTTGCAAGAAAACAGTACAATTCTGAATCCATTTAAGCATTAATTGATTACTAGTCACATTAACATGAAAGAATAACCACTAGAGTTGACATATATATAAATATATATATATATTTCAAATTATAAGAAAAATAAAATTATAAAAATGAAGTAATACAAAAGACAGAAAGAGAAATATAAAACAGGCATGGCTAAAATAGACATATAAATTATACAGTAAAAATATTTTCAAATGTATCAGTAATTTTAATCAATCCATCATCTTTTAAGTTTACTGTAGGTTACAGATCCCCTGTGATATATCATAGACAATGTCTTGTGTGTGTATATATACGTATATATTCAATACATTAAAAACAGAAAAATGTGCTCTATACTCAAAATACTGGAACTTTTGCATAAAGATTTTGAGTATGTTCAAATACTGTATTTATAGAAAAATATGGTAACAAAAAGAACTAATGAAAATTTTAAGTATGAAAAATTTATTCTATGTACTGTTAGCAAATTGAAGACATCAAAGAATAGAGAAAAAGTCAGTTAACTTGAGCATAAACCAGAAATTGCCTGATCCAAAGAATTTACCTGATCAAAATAATTACTTAAATTATTACGATTTTTGAGGTGCTGGGTATTAAACCCAAGGCCTTCACAGGAGCTACATCCTTGCTCTTCGTTTAATTTTTATGTCAAGAGAGTATCTTTACAATTAGGTTAAGTCATTAAAAATGGGCTTGAACTTCTTCAGCCTACTGTCTTGCTGGGATTACAAGTATGGACCACTATGTCCATTCAAAATAATACTTTAATGAATAGAACCTTAGTTACTATTATGATGGCTACCAAGCATCTCAATCTCTCTGCATGTTTGTAACATCTAGTGGAGAGAAGAGAATGCAGATAGAATGCAGAAGAAAAGCAATTTTTAAAATACCAGAACATTTTGCAAATTTGAGGAAAAATAATGAAATTCACATTCAGTAAGCCAAGTGAACTTCAAACTGGAAATCAAGTAAAACCATTCCTAAACATACAATTTCTGAATAGCAATGTCAGAGAGAAAGTCTTGAAAACAAAAATACAAATTAAAAACAGGAGAAAAGCAAAACTATTTGTAAATGAAAAATAAGCACATTATCAGACTAATGGAAAATTTGAGAATGTACCCCAGCACACTTGGACAGTACGATGTGGATCACGCCAAAGGGATATCAAAGTGGAAAAGCAACAGCCCAGTTAGCAAGTGGGGCTAGAATAACTAGTGATCTATATGCTGAATATTAAGCTGGACCCATATCTTTCACCACATACTAAACTGGAATCAAAATGTATCAAAGATCAAAACATTAAAACAACCAATAAATTTACCAAAAGGTAAAATGGTAAAACGTGTGAAGATATAGGCAGAGGCAACAACTTTCTGCTCAAGAAATAACAGCAACAATCAACAAATAGGATCAAATCGAACTGAAAAACTTCTGCACAATAAGGGAAACAGCAGACTAAAGAGCCAACTTATAGAATGGGAAGAAAAAATGCCACCTCTGCTTCAGACTAATATCTAAATACATAACTAACTCAAAAAGTTAGACTACAACATATAAAAGACCTAATCGGAAAACTGCCAAGTGAAACGATCAGATACTTCTCAAAAGAAGTAGCATGCATGGCCAATAAACAAACGAAAAAATACTCAACATTTATAGCTATTAGGGAAGCGCAAATTAAAACATTACTATTTCATCTTATATCAGAAAAATGGCAATCAGGAAATCAAATAACAAATGCTGGCATGGCTACAGAGAAAAAGGAAGCCTTCTACGTTGTTGGTGGAATGTAAACAGAAAAAAAAAAGTATTTTTCCTGTACACATACTTGCAATAGAAGTCCAAATTGGTCATAATCACTTTATTAGCCAAATGTGTCTGTGTAACAAATACTTGAGATAAATCCATTTAAAAGAGGAAATACTCATTTTGACTAGCAGTATCAGGGGTTTCTGTCCAAGACTAGGTAGGTGGTCCCATTCTTTTGGAGCCTGTGACGAAGCAGATATCATGGTGTGGGGGTGGTGGGGCGGGGAGAAGTATGGCAGAGCAAAGCTGTTGTCCATCTTGAAGAGGCCAAAGAAGCAAAGACAGAGCAAGGACTGGGGCCCAACACCTTTTCCCTGCACACACTGGGGAACTTACTATCTTTCCGTAGACTCCACCTCCCAAAGGTTCCATGGCTTCCTGGTAGTGCAGCAGGCCGGCAGCCAAGTGTTTAGCATCAGACATTTGAATAACACTTAGGATCTAAACTATAGCATCATGTTAATGACAGATTCCAGAAGAAATAGAAAAGGAAGCCCCCCTTTATTTGTAATGATTAATTTGTTGATAAGAAAAAAGAGGATAAACTAGCAGAATTAACTTTTCTATTTGACATCTCAAAGCAATGTTGGGTCAAAATAAATAAGGAAGCTTTAGACACGTAGAATAAAATTGATTTATATGATGTCATAAAATTTTAAAAATTGCATTTACATTCTATGAAATACACATATTTCCCAGAGCTATAATGTCTAAATAGGAATGTAAATATCAAATTAAAGCTCTTCTTCCCTTTAGATATGAAATATTACTGAATAGGGAGAGACACAATATGATTTCAGCCATTCAGGTAATTGTTTATTACTTTTTTAAAAAAGGAAGGAAAATAGTACGAACGATTCAGGTATTACCAACATGGAGATGCATGACTTTTCACTGTTTTATCCTCTTTACTTTCGCATTTGCTTGCAGCATGTGTGCATATGCAAGTGTGTACTAAAAATAAAAGCAAACACTGAATCTCGCGTTTGAACTCAGATCTTTGTAGGAATACTGTAAGGTAAATGACCCATTATTTCCTAGCTTCTGAGAAACTCTGCATTCCTTTTATCAGTCTAGCAAACAAAGCATCATTAAGATAGAGAATAAAATATAAAAATTACTCTCCTAAGGTCCATCACTGGTCTAGAAGAAGGTTTTATTATGTTAAAATACAAGGCATCTGTTTCTGCCTATGATTTCACTGAGCAACAAAGTCATTACTGATCTAATACAAGTTTTAACATTGAAATAATTATCACCTAGAGAAAAAGAGAAGCATGACTTCTCTGGCAAATAAATTTTTTAAAAGTCTACCCTGTTTTTTCTACAGCTAAAATAATATACCAATAGTTTTATGGTACTAATCGTTATCCTCATGGGACTGAATTAACCCCACTATGGGAAAAGGAAAGCCCCACAATAAATCATCAAACCCCAAAATTAAATTATATGAAAATCTAATGTGCTGATAAAACAAGGAAGGCATTGACCATAATACCACTGAATTAGTCTGCTTTCAATATAATATACTGTTTACTCTCATTTTCTATTTCACCATTTATCAACAAATGCTAGTGTTCCCATTCATAAGCTACTATTAAAGCAGTTGTTATATTTATGTCTTTTCTTAACATCATCATCATTCTCCATTTTTTTTGTTAAACAAAAGGGAATATAAGGTCAAACACACCTGAATGATAGCTTAGTTATTTCATGTTCTGTACCTTCAAGTGAGTGGTATTTTCAAGGGTGAATACAGAGGTAACAATCATCACACAGTACTAAAGTGGTGTGCACTTTACTGCATGGACATTATCTTTCAACATATTTTTAAACTGCTATTTCATTTGGGCCTGTGTCACCAACAAATTATTTCTTAGCATTTTCTCTGGGGTAGATATTCTAATTTTCATTCAAGTTACACAGAAAAAAAAAAGCTATTTCTTTTTCTCCATGGACTCACAATCTAGTAGAGAGGAAAAGGTTAAACTATAAAATTATGAAGAATGAGATTAATTCCATATAAAACAAATTCTATGTCCCATGAAAGAACATAGAGTCTGGAATTTGCCTTAAAATAAGTATTTAAACACCTGAAAAACACATTGTCAAATTTGAAGTCATAAAATATATGAATACATGTATATATTATGGCCTTATAAGACCAAATGTGTTTCAAGAAAGTGTTTTAATTTAATATTTTAATAATATTATTTAGTTAATACTTAAAAATTAATTTTAAAAATTAGCAAAAAGATAAAGAAAAATTCTTTTACTTTCAACTGCCAGCCTAAATTTCTCTCAGAAGTACCTATGGTCAATAAACATTACCCCATGGATTTCAGTCTGGCTATATGCCAAGTTTTCCTCAGCTATTATTTTATTGACAATCTAAGTTACCACTGGGTTATGCTATAACAAATGATATTTCAGTATATTTTGTGATACATGACTGCTTGAATAAATAGAAAGTATTCCTCTTGAGTAAATATGAAAAACATTACTGGTTTATCAAACAATCAAATACTACATTTTTAAAGGATATGGACAAATTACCCTTCAAGGTTGCTATATAAATTTGTAGCCCACCAACATATATGGATTGCCTAGTTTCCTATTCTTTCAGCAACACTCAATATTTGTTTTATTTATCTGTCACATATAAGATTAAAATGACCATACAATAAGTTAATCTCCAATGAGATTAAGGGATTTCAATCATCACTGGTTTGTATTTTGCATGTCAATTACCTGTTCATAATTTTATTCATATTATATTGTTTTTTGTTATTTTTTGGGAGGAACTTTGTACATATATTGCACAGTAGTTTTTGCTAGTTACTAATTGTATACAAATTTATTTAAGTCAATAATTTATAACACACTCTGTTCTAAAACTTTTAAATTGTTAGATAATTATTTCTTTCAATGTCACTTAACATGTCACTTAAGACCTTTTTCACCACAAGACCAAAACAGTTTCTTTAAAAGCATTTATAGCCTCACTTATTCATTACTTTATCACTTTACATTTAACTGTTTATTTGATCTTCTGAAGTCTACTTTTTTGTTTGTGAATGACTTGGGTGGATGTAAGGAAAGAATTCCCCCTGAATTTTCCTGTGAGCAAAGAACTAACAGCTTTTGTTTCAGATTACCTTCAGGAATGTGAAGATAATGGAATATGAAGATAATGCTTCCTTCTCCAGTAAAGAGGAAGCAGACCATGGAACTGAATCCCCTGAAAAAAGGCTTCTTTCAGCAATGCAGCACAATTTATGGCAAAGAAGGTTTTGGCCCTCTTTGCCAAAACCTATGGGAATTGAGTAATGAGGGACTGGCACAAAAATTATAACAGTTTGTTACTGCTCAGAGAGTCATAAAACCAGTAAGTCAACTCTTACTAAAAAATTTCATGTCTTCTGCTAGAATTCATCATTTGTAGCAAGTCAATGAGTCATGGCAAAATCATAGATTCTTCAGAGATTATGAAAATTTGTAACCTAATTTTATACTTTCAAAAATCAATATCAATTACCTTAAAATTATTGGCTTTTATTCTTTCCCTAATGAGTTGGACTGTCATCTTAATCTTATTTCAATTTTCTTGCTAAATTATTTTATTGATTTAGCTAGCATATCAATGGATTCTCTTAGATCTTCTAG
>PVJX010051548.1:0-10266 GCA_004027295.1 Dolichotis patagonum | reverse complement strand
AGTGACTTGCATGTGTGACTCAGGGGCTGCATAAGAGCCTGAGCCAAGACAATACAGGATCCCTCACACCTAGTACTGAGTGGCAAGAGCTGCTGAGCATGGCAATGCTGGTGTGGGGTTCAGCCCTGGCAGATCTGTTCTCTGTTTTGTGGCTTTACACAGAGTGTTGCCGTATATGATGATCATGTAAAGAAAATACTGAGAGTTTCTGTTTGCCTTCTATCAGCCCAGCAGTCTGTGGCTTTAATACTAATTTCTGGAGAAACGCATAAGGAAGGTGATGTCCTGCTGCTGCTTGGTCTCTACCTTGGCCCATCTGCATGGAACTGTTTCATCCATGTTACTCATAATTCATATTGATACCTTCTCCAGGCTTTCTACCTACACAAGTGAATAGGGTGCTGACTCTGATACAAGAATAGGAATTTGTGCATGCTAACATTTTAACAGGATCCTGTTCACAGAGATTTCATATGTGAGAAGATTGTACATCAAATCTTAGGGGGGGTAACAGCCAGTGATAGCCAGGCAGAGAGCACGGCTGATGTATTTGGACTGGAAGGTCACTGGTGTTATTGAGGCATGTGAGGTGAGGCCCACAGGAAGGAGGGCAGTCTTGATCTCCATGCAGCACAGAGAGTGTACTGCAGACAGTGAAGGGAGGAGCAGGCAGTCAAAACACATTCTATTCAAACTGAGCAGTGCATGAATAAGAAATGACGTCTCCCCCTCATAAGTACATCTCCAAAAGAAGAGGCCTACTGCCTTCATGATGGACCCCGGTGAAGTCCTCACAACACATCGACTTTGTCATCTGATTTTTGTGACGTGCTCCAAAATATGGACACACTGCCACTGTCAGGGCTTGTGACAGATGTCTCCACACTAACTCTGGGGCGTAACAGAAAAGTAGGGAAAGGATTTGAATAGAAAAAAACATTCAGGGAGCAGACGGATCTGGAATTGTCTCTGTGTAATTATATTCAGACAGTAAGAGTGATCTCACTTCTTTTTTTTTATTTGAAAGAGAATAAAACAAAAGGGGACAGTACAGAGCAGATCAGAACAGGACAACATAGGCTACACAGTACTTTACATTAAGTCAACTGGACATCAATAGTAGCTAACACCATATCTCTTACTCTGCTATAGTTGAGCATAGTTTCGAATACAATAATATGAAACATAACACAATAGTATAAAGCCATGCATAGAGTGAAAGAATTACAGGACTTTCTGAAGCAAATAACAGAAAATGATCAATGGGTATTATAATATCTAATTTTCGATAAAATTTTTTTGTTTGAACTATCACACATATTCAAATTCCAATAAGACATAATGTGATAGATAGAGCCAATGGTAGTAGAACAAATAAAGCATGGTAGGATTTATAAGAAGGATGATATTAAATCAGCAATAGCTGTCATAATGTTTTGTTTTCTTCAAAACAGCTGTTCATATCATCACATATGATATAGTCAAACAAAACAGAATAAAACCATTCCAACTGATGATTGAAAACTTTGAAAGACTTCAAAGCTATGAGATGGGAACTCATGCTTACCATAAAGTCTTATATACTCTTATCAAATCTCATACTAGTGAGACTATATGGTATTTACCCTTATGAGTTTGGTTTATTTTGCTTAAGAGAATGTCCTCAAATCCTGTCCATTTATTTAAAAATATCTCGATGTGATCATTCTTTATAGCTGAGTAGTACTCCATTGTATAAAAATGCCCCAACTTTTTTATCCATTCCTCAGTTGATGCGCACTTAGGTTGTTTCCAAGATCTGGATATTACAAATTGTGCTGCTATAAACATGGGTGCACATATATCACTGTGCTATGATGTTTTCAGTTCTTCTAGGAATATGCTTAGAAGCGGAATAGCTGGGTCAAATGGGACTTCCAAACCCAGCATTTTGAGGAATGTCCAGACTAACCTCCACAGTGGTTGCACCAGTCTACACTCCCACTAACAGTATAGAAGAGTTCCTTTTTCCCCACAGCCTCTCCAACACTTGTTGTTGGTAGTGTTTTCTATCTTGGCCATTATTTCTGCAGTGAGATGGAATCTCAGTGTGGTTTTAATTTGCATTTCTCTCATGACTAATGATGATGAACATTTTTTCATGTATTTATTTGCCATTTGTATTTATTCATCTGAGAACTGTGTATTCATTTCAGATGCCCATTTTTGAACTGGGTCTTTGAATTTCGAGGGTCTGATTTTTTTTTAATTCTTTATAAGTTCTAGACAGAAGTCCTTTGTCTGAGGCGCTGTCCATGAAGACATTTTCCCAATTTGTGGGTTTTCTTTTCACTTTGCTGGAAACCTCTTTTGACATGCAGAAACTCTTTAATAAGATGTGGTACCAGTTATTGATTCTGGGAAGTACTTCCCAGGTACTTTGGTTCTTGTTCATGAATTCTCTTCTTACCCCTATATACATGAGGTTTTTACCTACTTTGTCTTCCAGAAGTTTTAGTGTTTCTGCTTTAATATTTAGATCTTTGATCCATTTAAATTTTAGTTTAGTGTATGGTGATAGACATTGTCTAGTTTTAGTCTTCTGCATATGAACAGCCAATTTTTCCAGCACCATTTGTTAAAGAGACTATCATTCTTCCAGCAAGCATGTTTGGCCCCTTTATCAAAGATAAGGTGGTTGAGTGAGTCTTCACTTGTGGTTGTATCATCCAATCTATTCCACTGATCCTCGGGTCTGTTTCTATTCCAGTACATACTGACTTTATCACTGTAGATTTGTAGTATAATTTCAAGTCAGGGATTGTGATGCCTCCTGCCTTGCCTATGTTGCTTAGAATTGCCTTTACTCTTCTAGGCCTCGTTTGGTTCCAGATGAATTTTAGGAGTGATTTCTATAGGTCTATGAGGTATGATAGTGGTATTTTGATTGGGATTGAATCTGTATAGAAATTTTGGGAGAATGGCCATTGTTACAATGTTTGTTCTTCCTATCCATGAACAGGGGATGTCTTTCCATTTTCTGAGGTCCTCTTCAATTTCCTTTTTCAGGATATTATAATTTTTACTGTATAGCTCTTTTACTTCTTTCATGAGATTAATTCCTAAGTATTTCATTTTTCTGGATGCTAGTGTAAAGGGTGTAATTTCTCTTATAGCTCTCTCAGTGCTTTTGTTGTTAGTGTATAGAAATGATTTTGATTTTTGTGTATTGACTTTGTATCCAGCTACCTTGCTGAATTTGTTAATTATATCTAGGAGTCTTTCCATAGAGTTTTGGGTGTTTTCTATATAAAGTATCATGTCATCTGCAAATAATGATAATTTAACTTCCTCTTTTCCTATCTTTACTCCTTTTATTTCTCTTTCCTGTCTTACTGCTCTGTCTAGCATTTCCAGTACTATGTTGAATAGCAGTGGTGATAATGGACATCCTTGTCTTGTGCCCGATTTTAAGGTAAAGGCTTTCAGATTTTGACCATTCAATATAATGCTGGCTGTTGGTTTGTCATACATAATCTTTACCATATTGAGATAAAGACCTTCTATTCCAATTCTCTGTAAGGTTCTTATCATGAGTGAGTATTGGAATTTATCAAAAGCTTTTTCTGCATCTATAGAGATGATCATGTGGTTCTTCCTTTTGGATCTTTTGATATGGTAGATTACATTTATTGTTTTGCGTATGTTGAACCATCCCTGCATTCCTGGGATGAATCCTACTTGGTTATGGTGTATAATCTTCTTGATGATTTGCTGCATCCTGTTTGCCAATATTTTATGGAGAATTTTTCCATCTATGTTCATTAGGGACATTGGCCTATAGTTCTCTTTTTTAGTTGAGTCTTTCTCTGGTTTTGGTACTAGAGTGATATTTGCTTCCAGGAATGATTTAGGAAGAATTGCTTCCCTTTCAATTTCATTGAAGAGTTTCAGGAGTGTTGGAGTTAAGTCTTTTTTGTATTTCTTGTAGAAGTCTGCAGTGAATCCATATGGCCCTGGACTCTACTTTGTAGGCAAGGACTTAATTACATTTTCAATTTCAGTAATAGAAATTGGGTTATTCAGCAGTTTTACATCTTCCTGATCCAGCTTTGGTAGTTCATATGTATCTAGGAATTTGTCTATTTCTTCAGTGTTATCGAACCTATGAGAGTAGAGGTTTTTAAAGTAGTTGTAGATGATCTTCTGTATTTCCACTGAGTCTGTAGTAATTTCAACTTTTTCATTTCTTATTGCATTAATTTGAGTTTTTTCTTTCCTTTTTTTAATAAGGTTGGCCAGGGGCTTATCAATTTTATTTATTCTTTCAAAGAACCAACTCTTTGATTCATTGATCCTTTGTACTGCTTTCTTAGTCTCTATTGCATTAATTTCTGCTCTGATCTTTATAATTTCCGCCCTTCTTTTGGCTTTTGGCTTGGCTTGATCTTCTTTTTCTAGATGTTTGAGTTGTAGAATCAGGTTTTTTATTTGTGTTCGTTCTGTCTTCCTGATGTGGGAACTCAATGCAATAAATTTTCCTCTGGGGACTGCTTTCATTGCATCCCACAAAATTCGCTAAGTGGTGTCTGTATTTTCATTTACTTGTAAATATTGTTTAATTTCTTCTTTAATTTCCTCTGTGACCTACTGATTGCTCAGGAGTGTATTATTCATTTTCCATGTGTTTATAGGTTTTTTGAAATTTCTTTTATCATTTATTTCTAGATTCGCAGCACTATGATCTGATAACATGCATGGGATAATTTCAATTATTTTGCATTTACTTAAATATGCTCTGTGGGCTAGTATATTGTCTATTTTAGAGAATGTCCCATGTACTGCTGAGAAGAAGTTGTATTCTGATGTTGTTGGATGGAACACTTTGTATACATCTATCAAGTCCATTTGTTCACAGGTGTGATTCAGTTCTTTATGTCTTTGCTGATTTTTCTGTCTAGCTGATCTGTCCCTTTGGGTCAATGGTGTGTTAAAGTCTCCTGTTATAATTGTATTACTGCTTATTTGATTTTTCATTTCTGTTAGTATTTGCCTTACATAGCTGGGTGCTCTGGAATTTGGTGCATATATATTTAACATTGTTATCTCTTCCTCTTGAAGTTTTCCCCTAACTAGTATGTAGTGACCTTCTTTATGTCTTTGGATCATTCTTGGTTTGAAATTCACATTGTCTGCAAACAGGATTGCCACTCCTGGTTTTTTTGGTTTCCCGTTGCACGAAGTATTGTTTTCCATCCTTTGACTTTCAGTCTATGAGTGTCCTTTTGGGTTAGATGGGTTTCTTGTAGACAGCATATGGTTGGATGTTGTTTCTTGATCCATTCTGCCAGTCTGTTTCTTTTGATTGGTGTTTTGAGGCCATTTACATTAATGGTTGTAACTGTTATATATTGGTTTATTGTTGACATGTTATGTTTCTGCTGTTGTGTCTTTAGCTTTCCATTCTGTTTAATTGTCTGCCTTGCTAGGTGGTTTTCTCCCGTGTGTATCTAGAATGTCTTTCAGTATTCTTTGTAGGGTTGGGTTGGTGTTCATGAAGTTCTTCAGCTGTTCTTTGTCATGGAAGTATCTTATTTCTCCATCCATTTTGAAGGACAGTTTTTCAGTGTATGTCAGTCTGGGTTGGAAGAGGTTGTCCTTTAGGATCTGAAAGACTTCACTCCATGCTCTTCTTGATTTCATTGTTTGTGTTGAGAATTATGTCGTGATTCTGATAGGTTTTCCTTTATAGGTGATCTCTCTTTTCTCTCTAATGGTTTTTAGTATTCTATTCTTATGTTCAATTTCTAGGATTTCTCGGATGGTGATGATTGTGTGTCTGGGTGTTTTATTTTTGTTATTGCTGTTTGGAGTTCTATATGCTTCACTTATCCAGATGTCTGTTTCTCTTCTCATGTTTGGGAAGTTTTCAGCTATTACTTCTGTAAATATCCTCTTGATATCATTTGGGCTGTCCCCTTAATTTTCATTTATCCCTATTAATATTATGTTATTTTTCTTTGAATTGTTATGTCCTGATTCTTTGTTATTTTTAAAAGATCTTGTCTCTCCTGCTCACTGGCTGCAATCTTATCTTTGAGGTCTGAAATTCTATCTTCACTTTCATTGAGGCGGTTTTTACAGCTTTCAATAGAATTTTTGATTTTCTGTATATCTCTTTGAATCTGCTTTATGCATTCTGTTTTTTCTTATATTGTTCATTCAGGGATTCTATCTGTTTGCTTTGTTTGTCTAATTTTTTAGCTGTGTTTTCACTAGATGCATTCACTATTTCTTTCACTATTTTTATCAGTTCTTCTCTTACCTGGGCAAGTATTTCTGATTTGAATTTCTCCATAGCTTTCCCTATTTGCATATTTATTTCATTTGATATCATTTCAGACATTTCTGGTGTATGGCTTCTTTTTTCTTCTATGTACACAGCTTCTAAGCTTTCTTGGGGAGGGCTACAGCTTTTAGCCTGCCTTTTGTTCTTTCCTTTTGCCATTTTTCCGTATTTCCTTGCTTTGAGCAGTGTTCCAAAGCTTTCTCTGCATGTGTGGCAAATTACGTCTCGCCCCCTCAGTTCCTGGAGGGGCAGTGGCTCTCCCACAGGCTCTTGGCTTCCTCACAGGGTCCTAACTCCCCTCTGTGGGCTCCTGGCTCCTTAAGTTTTAAGGCAAATGCTCCATGTGGTTAACCCGGATCCTGTGGAATCTCAGGCAGGCCAGGCCACCATTCTTTGTCCCAGGCAGTTCTCCAGGAGGTTCCCTGTGAGTAAAGGGTGGGCCTACAGGTCCCAAAGAGTCAGGCTAAAATGCTGGTTTCTGCAAAAGTTCCCGGTCCCAAACAGACCTGGCCAAGATGGCAGTCTCCACAATATTCCCAATCCAAACAGCCCGGGCCACTCTGCACCTCCGAAAGGTTCAGGTCCCAAAGAAAGAAGCTGCAATTCTGGTCTATGGGAGATTTCCTGGGGGTTAAAGGTGAGGCTACGGGCCCAAGCAGACCTGGCCCAGATGCTGGTCTCTGAGCAGTTCCCTGTGTATGAAGGGCAGGCCTACCTGTCCCAAACTGTTGTGCTGAGATGCCAGTCTGCGCCGACTTTCAATCCAAACAGCCCGTGCCACTCTGCTGGTCTGACAGGTTCGGGTCCCAAAGAGAAAGGCCATGATGCTGGTCTCTGTGAGACTTCCTGGGGGTGAAGGGTGGGGCTATGGGCCCAAACAGACCTGGCCCAGATGCTGGTCTCCGAGCAGTTCCCTGTGGATGAAGGGCGAGCCTACCAGTCCCAAACAATCGCGCTGAAATGCCGGTCTGCACAGACTTTCAATCCAAATAGCCTGGGCCACTCTGCAGGTCTGAGAGGTTTGGGTCCCAAAGAGACAGGCCGTGATGCTCTTCTCTGGGAGATTTGCTTGGGATGAAGAAGTGTGATCTCACTTCTTTAAGTGGAAGCACAATGTCAAGAAAAGAAGGTGGATAGAAGAGCAAATGAACTGTATCCAATTTAGGAAAACCAGAAACTTGTGTGCAAGAACCTGAATGAGTATTTCAGGGTGTACAATGGACCTATTTTAAAAAACCAAACACAAAATCTTTGTAGGGAATACTCTACCCTGTGCTTGTGCCACATTTCCTTATCCATTCATTTAATAATATCTATTTTTGTAGTATGGAGCAGTTATGAAGCAAGCAAAAAGAAATAATTTCATGCCAATGTTATTCAAATTTACTTTATGTTTTATTTTTTTTTCTATTTTAATTTCTTTTTCACTGGTGCTTAGTGTCATGGGGTTTGTTTGTCCCTTTGTGGTAGCTTGGCATACCTAACACCATCTTGTGTCTTGTATTTGACCCAGACCAGTGAAAAATCACTCAGGGTACAATTCCTATGAGAAAAGCAGAATGAGATGCACTCACAAGAGAAAAATTACCCTGCTCCACAAAGAAGCAGGATAGAGGTGTTGACAAAAAAATTAATGTAAGATTCTAGCTAAATTTTTTCAACAGGATGTCTTCTTGTGGTTTTCTGTTTTAAAAGCTCTGTACCTTTCCAGGTCAGCACCTCACATTTGTCTCTGCAACTGGGTCTGCATGAGGTCACGGAGCTCAGCTGATAAAATTCCAAATTTGTCAATTTGGCTGCTCGGACTCCTATATTGTTAACGAACCCTTCCACTTAAGGTTATTGTGATGTTTCAATTCACGACAACCTGGTGCTGAGTTTAAATTAGGGGAAATACTTGCAATTTTATGATAAAATCATTTAAAAACATCTTCTGCTAACTTGTGAAATCCAATGTGGTCCTGTTACCTGTATTTTCCCTAATGTACAATAGCACACCAGAGCTCCTTTTCCATATGGAACTGTCTCTAAGTACCCATCTATATACATCTTCCATCTTTCATTCTGTTCTTTTTTAAAGTCTGTTGGATAAGCACCTGCAGCATGTTCTTGCCTGGGTTGTGCTTCATAGTAAGGACCGGCTTTGCAAATGCTGTCACTGTGTATTTTACATACCTTTGCCAACTTGAGCTCCTACCAGCAAGGAATGCGAGTTTTTGCTACTCAGGAGGTTACAGGGCTGGTAACAACATGTGAGGCCTGAGTTGTTCGGGAAAAGCACTATGTGGTTTCTTGTTATTTAATCTGAGGTTCCCTAATTAAAATAATGGGAGTAGAACAATCACAAGCTTATTGGTAATCTGCATATCTTTTTAATAATGTGACACTCAGCTATCTTACTTATATTTTCAGCATTTTCAAAGGAAATGTTTACAATTCTTAGTGGTTTCTTAAGGTGCTGTTCAAAAACTTGTGTTTTACTTTTCTGTTTCTTAAATTTTAGAAAGAAAATAGAATTGAAAAGATGACATAATTTTAAAGCTACATGATAGGATATTAACAATGGTTAATATATTGTGTATTGTGATCTTTAAAGCCATTGCTCAGATTACAAAATACAGACATAAAAGATAAACAAAAAATGAAAACACAAACTATTGTTAGAAATCTGTTTTAGCACCTGCAGCTGCTTTGTTTGAGCTCCATAATTTTTCTTGTTGAATCTTTTTTTTATTTCCAAGGGAAACTGTTTACATAGATTTTCAGAAATGCCATACTTACTGAAGCTTTGGTTTTACTGCCTCTGGAATCTAAAGATTGAAACTAACACAAGGGAGATGAAAAAGGCACATATTGAGACCAGGCAACCTCATAGATGAACCAAGATGGAAACACCTGGATGATAATGACTGCCACTGGCTGGTCAGGACATTTTGGGGGTTGTGACTGAAACATGCCCTAGATGGATATTACATGCACAGAGGAGCAATTCAGGGTAGAAAAAATGCTCCATCAGGGGTGAAGGAATTTGGAGGTATAGAAAGGTGGACCACAGTGTCATATAGGACCTCAGTTAGAGGGAGTTTAGAGAAAGCTCAGCCATGAGGAACAGCCAAAAGTGGAATGGAATAATTATTGGCCTAGGGAAACAAACAATGGTTTTGGTTCCTATTTGTGTGGGTATTTTCATTTAATTGATACATTTGTACTATATCATATGAATTTTATATTCTTAGGTTACAGTTACAGCTGTGTGCTGCTTAAGTACAGACAAGGCTACTTAGAGAATTTGCTGGAAGACAGTCAGATTTATGATGTAAAAACCTGAGAATGCAGAAAAAAGAAAGAGAAGGAAAGAACATTATCTGTTCTCCAGAAATGAGCTATACAATCCTTTTTTGGTTTCCATTATACTAATTACTAGTCTCTTTTAGTTCATCCAAAGAACAGTTTCTGCTTTCATTGTTTGGTTGCTTATTCATAGTTTTTCATTCTTTATCTTGTAACTTGAACAACTACTTTAAGATAGTAATATACAATATATTAAGTTAATTTCCTACTATGTTTTGAATTTCTGTATCCTCTTTATCTGTGTTTTCTGTTTTGCTTTTTAAGAATTAAGAAAAAAAGAGATTGAAGTGTATCACAATTTGGTCTTCCCTGGAGTTGTAGAATTCAGTAGTAAATCAGTTGAATCTCAGTATGTTTTATTTATTAGATTTTAAATTACAGCCTCAACTTCATTGACTATTACATATTGTTCAGAGTTTTTTATTTTTATCTATTCATTTCTTCTGGAACCTCCAATTTATTGAAGTATATATTTTCAAAGTAGTTTCTGATAAGCTTCTGGATTTTAGCAGACTTAATTGTGCTTTCATTTTCTTCATTATTCATTGCATTCATTTGAACTTTTCCTCCAATGTTTGTTACAATTG
>PVJX010051547.1:0-10265 GCA_004027295.1 Dolichotis patagonum | reverse complement strand
TTGCACTAAGTATGCCAATCTCTTTTTGTCTTGTGTTATTTTCATAACCTATTTGTTAGGTACTACTAATTATCTTTTCAAAATTCTATTTTGAAGAACCATTTGTGTCTGAGTTAATTTGACTCTTTTTATTTGAAATTGAAGGCCCTTGTTCTTTGGCCTATGTCTTAATGCCTCCTGGAAGATTTTGGCCAACAACAGCACATGGAATACTATATTTAGTGCAGTCAGTTTAGGTCTTTACTAATTTGCAAGTGCTTATTCCAGTGTATTTAAAATCCATATGCAACCTAGGAATTCTGGTCCACTGAGAACACAGTGTCATTGATTTCTAATGGGTTTTAATGATCCTGTTGCTTAGCCCATGAAGCACAGACATGAACACTGAGATCTGTAAAAGTGCCACGGGAATTGGTCGTTAGGTGCTCACAGCACTGGAAGCAAAGCGGCTATTATGATACCTTCGTCCTGGGGCAGTGAAAGGGAGCTTTTGGAGCAGGCGGGAGCAGCTCCATGAGCTCTGTATTTGTGCCTTGAATGAGTATTGTGCCTTCTGACCTGAGAAGCTTTATTATGATGATGATTCTATTTCTGGAGAGCCCAGAGAGAATACAGGAGATTATTGTATGAAGCATTAAACGTATACAGGACTTAACAGTCAGAGAACCATTTCAAAGATTTTGAGTTTCAACCCTTCTGATGCTTTAAAAATAATCCAGGACTTAGAAACACTGAAAACAGAGTTGTGCTCAAAATAACAATATGGTACACAAAGTGCTCAATTTATCACAAGAGACAGTAGAGGTCAGGGAACCTTCTCACCCCCAAAGTATAGACTTGAATCTACCAAAGATAGTTTACAACTGGGGCTTTTGAAGTCTTTCAGTGTCACTGAATCATTATATTAGAAAAAAATATAAAGAAAATTGTTTTAAGGAAAATTTTTTAAAAAACTTGATCCTCTATAGTGAAGTGAATCACAGTTTAGCATTTTGTAAAAATAGTCTGAAATAAAGCAAACTCATAGCAATTTTTAGTAAACTGTAGCAGATGATATTTCATATAAGGAACAAAAGAATAATTTCAGTGTTTCCATGTAGTGTGACTGAAGTAATCGCTGAGGATTCTAGTCAGGGTAATGCAGTTAGTAATTGTGAATCTGATTTGCCTCAATATGAAATTATTACAATCCTTGCTTTTATATGTGACTCTTGGTGGCACTAGTAAGCAATATACAAATATATGGTAGAGAGTTTAATGTGTAGGTAGAAGCTAAAAAATAATTATTTTGATATTTTAAAAAATTGTATGCCTACTTATTAAACATAATTTTATTTTTAAAAATATATATGTTCTGATTTCATTAGTAAAACAGCACCATACTTTCAAAACACAATTCTAAAAAACCTGGACATAAGTAAAATAACTTCAAAGCATGTAATGAAAATCAAAACACCACTTATATATCACACATGAAGATACTGTGGCTATGGAGAAGAAAAATTCTCCAAGAAATAGATTTGTACACAAAATCCTCATATTCCAGCTGTAGTAAGAAATGTCTTTGTTTCAGATTTGAAGTCTCGAGAAGTATACTTTCACTTATCTAGTAACTAATATTTTCATGTAAGACCACTATCCAAATATTACATTTACAAAGCCAATTTGAAAAACCATACCAGTTTTCTAAACCAAGCCATTCTTGTAGATTCTTAAAATCCAAATGCAATCAACAGCACTGTTTACTATTCTTTTCTCACCTTAGGTTAAGTTGCAAATAGACTGATGCATCCTTCTCAGTGCATCACATCAGAAAGCACGTGATTTCATCTTGTCCCATGTAGTTTTAATTTGATTTTTTCAGTTAAGATGGTGATTATTAGACATTATTCACATTATAAAGGAAGTCATTTTCATTCCTAGTTAAAAATAACCTGTGATAGTTTTCACAATGTGTAACTCTTTGTGACAAAACTCCACTCAATATTTTAGCATTTATTATTTAGAGTTTAATTACTTAATGTATATATGTAAATATACTTTTTAAAAATTGTTGAAGTTTCCTTCATAAGAATTGATATTACTTTTTCACTTCCAGAAACAATTCTAACTATATCTGCATCAACAGAGAAGGTTGTGTATTTGAGATCTGACTGATGAGAAATGAAATCGATGTGATTTGTTTTCAAGTACTGTATCAAACATATTGCTTATAAATTTTGATCTAACCACTTGGATCTGTGTCTGCAGTAGAGATGCTCTGGAGCCACTGCTGTTGGTTTGCATGAACCAGAACCAGTTATGCACATCTCTTCCCAAGAGTGCATAGAAAGCCATTCCTTTTCAGTTTGAAATCAGTGGTAGTGGGATTTCTTACCATATGGAAGTAAAAATAAGCATGTTACAAATCAAAGCTGCCCTCCCCACTTTACTCCCTAGAGAGAATCATTAAGGGTTTATCATCTCATTACTCTTTAGGAATCAAAAGGCTCCTTCCTCTGCTCCAATCTCCCTGATCCTTGAGCCTTGAAACCTACTGGTGAGGTGAGTTGGATCAGAAGTTGGTTAGAAGAGGATTGTGACTTGAGGTAATGTGTAGGGGAGAAAACAGAACTCTTGAGAAGACATTCCTTTTTCTGATTGATTTCAATGTAGTTTTCCTCTGATGATAGAGAAATATTGATGACTGGCAGCTTTGTGTCATTTGCCAAACAGGCGAGCCATCCCTATGTCTGTGGGAAGAATCCTGTGAGCAGTGAAGAGCAGGTAGCAATGGTTTATGTTGGACGTGGTCAAGAGAAGAGTTGTTTTACTTGTATTCTGTGACCTTTTTAAAAAAAAATTGTATTGCCTTCTTCCAATGTTACTTGTGAATAAGAAAAATTACTCTTTCTCCCGGCACAGTGGTGCATGCCTGTTATCCCAATGTTCAGGAGGCTGAGGCAGGAGGATTGTTGCACATTACAGACCAGCCTGGGCTACAAAGTGAGCCCAAGGCCAGACTCAGCTACATAGTGAGATGCTGTCTCATAATGATGAAACAAAAAAAGAAGGAAAAAGAAAAATCACTCTTTGAAAAGTAAAAATTTGACTGTTTTCTGAGAAAATTAAAGACTTATCTAGGGATAGAATATCCAGCTCCTGTGTTTTAGCATGTCAGAGGTGAAAGTGTGTAAAGTCTGAGGTCACACCCCTTGTGTTATGAACACAAGCACACAACCAAGCTGCCATGCTGCCCCCCAGTAAAATCAAGCATGTGACAGTTAGTGTTATGGTTACTCATCTTGCTCCTTGGGAATTTCTCCATGCCTCCAGGGGAATTAGCTTCAGGAACCTGTGCTGTTTGTCTTCTGAGTGTTAGTTCATGGTTCCAATATAGACTCCACTAAGAGTAAATGATTATAGCTTTTCATTGAATTCTTGTGAAAATCAAGGTATCAGAGTTAACAACAAAAGCAAACACTCATGTTGGGCACCCCACCAATTAAATGGGATTATCCACCTAGAAATTGGTTTCAAAAGTTAATTGATTATTATTGTAATGTATTAGTTTTTTAAAGCAATAAATTTATATTTTTGGTGTTCAGTTCCTGGAGTTTAACAAATTCATCCACTGCATGTAGCCATCATTATACAACTTTGTGTACTACATTTGTGTTAATAATGTCCCCAAATCTTAACCTCTGACAATTCCAGATATGTTTACTAATTTTTTTCACTACAAACTTATTTTTCACAGATCATTTGGAATGATATTTTGGCATATTCTTTTGATTCTGATTTCTTGTACTTAAATCAATACATGTATGATTTTTGCATATGACAGTAATTCCCTTGTCTTTTAGGTTGAATTTAGTCAGCTATTATCATGTAATATATCTCTTTATTTCTTGGAATATTCCTCATTTTGAATTTTCCTTTACCTGTGACTCATTTTCCAGCCCAAATTTCAGTAGATTATGTTTTCATTATATATTAATTTCATTATTTTAATTTAGCTGTCTATTATATTACTCTTATGGCTTGATATTATTAATGTAATTAGATATGTCCTATTATAATTTTTGTTCTTAGAACATTAAATTCAATTTAGTTATTGATATGGTTTATAATTTATCTTCCTATTTATGCTTTCAATTTTAGTTGATTTAGTCCTCTTTCCAGATTTTTTTCCATCATTTGAATGTTTTTATTACTAGATCTTAATTCATCTATCGGCTTTTGACCACTAGTCTATGTACTACTTTCTGTAATAAAAGGAAGGATTAGAATACACATATCTAATTTGTACAATGTATGATAACATTTATCATATTTTCAGTCAGAAATAAATCTATTTTAAAATAAACAAGTGTATTTCCCCAAAATATATTTCATTTTGTCATTAAAAGCATCTCAAAGGTTATGATATATGTTATTTTGACATATACTTTAATGTTTAAAAAATTTCATTGACTTTCAAATAGTCATTTCTGCTATAACCACAGCTGGTAAGTAAATTATTTGACTGTTGACATCTATTTTATGTGTTGCTGCATTATGAAGAATATAATCTGATTTATGCTCATAGATAACCTAATATCTGGGACACATACTATTTAAAATATCATTTTTACAAATAAGAGTAATTTCACATCAATGTAATTTTTAAAAGTCCACGTTTTTCTTGTGTAATCTAAAAATTTACAGCTCTTTTCATATAATCTCATTCATTTAATAAATACCAAAATCTCACCATTGGTTACAGAGTTATGAGATTTTAAGTCCAATAAGCTGCAATAAATACCTTTGCTTGTGTAGAATATAAATTAACAATCAATAGAAAAGTATTTAACAGTTATACAAATTCCCTACCATGCCAAATTGCACTACATTAACAGAACATCAAACCTCTAATGCTGATTTACATTAGTTTAGCGGCCAAGTTTCCTATTGTCTGCAGAATTCATGCAATTGAAACCAAGGAACAGGAAAACATATATTCAACAAAGTGGCCTCAGAATGACTGTGATGTGTATGTAGGACAAAATAGGCAACCTAATTCCATAGAATTCAATAAGCTTTTGGAATGCAAATTTTATCTGTCAAATCTTAATTAAAAAGTACCACTCGGCACTATTTAAAAATTGGAAGAGAACTAAGTGGCGGGTTGTTGGAAAAATGTGCAACTCGCTTCCTAAATACAGCAGGTAGGCTGACAGGTATATAATTACCATCACACCAAGTGAAGGACAGAAAACAGAGTGTAGTTCCTTGAAGGGAGGAGTTAGGTAATTTTCAAATAAGGCAAAAGGTTCTTCAATTAGAGTGAATTTATAATTCTTTTTATTTCTAAAGAGAACCTAGCTTTTTGTGTTGAACTTCCTTGAACCTTAGAAAAAGTGACATTTCCACAGTTGAGGTTTTATTTTAAGAGGTTAATACTAACATAAATGCTGTGGTGCCTGTGTCAATTAGAACAGTTTCTCAGGCTTGTTGAGCTTCTTCGGTCTTTGGGTCACAGTGCTCTTCATCACAACTTTTAATTTGTTTGCCATTGTTTCACATATTATGTATGAAAAGACATTGGACATCTGTGATTTAGAAGAAAGGGAGAGACCAGATCTCACTGTTCTCTGCTATGGAAATCCCCTGAAGTATTTAGAATTCATGTGCACTAAGACACATTTTGGGCAATGATGTAACACTCTCAAGTTCTGACTGATTTTCAGCAGACAGTAGAAATTTGGATTGCTCATGGTTTTCCTTACACTTGTTTACTGTTGTGAATTTTCTAAATGAGAAAAATCATGAAAAAGATCTCTTTGGATAGAGATTAATAGATAGCCTGGCATATCAAGCATAATATAAATTGCTTTTTGAAGAAATCTCACAGTGATTATCTCGTGGATAGTGACTCCTTAGACAAGATTAAGGAAAACTGAAACACTAACAAAAGTAGTGTTATGATGCCATGTGATTTTGAAAGAAGGTGAGACCTGGAATGTAGTAATTGAATATACACAAAGAGAGAAGATGGATATGCACTGTTATTTTTAACACCCAGTCTTATGAAATTATTGGAAATAATGTGAAATCAGGATATTTCTAGTTAGAAAGAGCTATAGACATGTGTTTAAGATAGTGCTTTTGCTTTTTGACATTGCCTTGGAGTTTTTTTAGGCAGTTTATACAGAGAATTTTTAGACTGACAACAGATTATAGAGAATTTCATGGCAAAAAGGAATATTTTCTCTGTTCCCTACACTACACAATCTCTTCAATCCACATTCCATTGATGGCATACATTCTTATTTTGTGTCTGTCAATATAGGGTTTTTCTCATGATCCTAAAATGCAGAAACTAATTGAACTCACAATTTGAAATTAAATATGACATAGAAGAAATATATGATTAAAAAACTCACAAAGGAGGTAATTTATTTTTTGACTTTATATATTTGTTGAAGCCTCAAAAATAATGAATATCTTGTTTCTTTAAAGCAATGACTCTGGACAGTGATAGCTACCTCCAGTTGCTAATTTCTACAAACTTCATTAATTACTTTTTAAAAATATTTTATTGAAAGTGAGAAAAAAACCAACCAAACAAAACAGAAAAAAGAGTAGCAACAGTACAGAATTCCAAAGGAAAAAAAGAAAACAAAAAAAAACCCTAAGAAATCACTACTTGATAAATTACATACTGCCATCTTGGAAATAGTTGTTCAAGTTACAAGATTAAAGCATACAAAGTAGACATTCAAACAGTGAGACTGTTAACAGTTCTGCTCAATGATCTAAAAAAACAGTAATATAGTCATCTATCTTACACACTTAAATGTACATGCAGTTATATCCTTTAGAGCACATTCTTTTCCTCTCATTTTTACAGTAGCAATTACACTTTTTGGGTTTTATTACTCCTACAGTTCTTATTACTTTTTACATTAGAGACACAATGTGATATTTGTCAATATGATTCTTATTTATTTCACTAATGAAGATAGTCTCAAGTTGTCTCCATTTCCCTATGAAGGCCTCAAGATCATCCTTTTTCATAGCTGAATAATATTTCATTATATAAAAATACCACATCTTTTTCATCCACTCTGTGGTTGATGGACATCGTGGTTGTTTCCAGGATTTAGCTATTACAAATTGTGCTTCTATAAACATGGGTGCACGTATATCACAGTGATACGAACTTTTCAGTTTTTGGGGGAAAATACCCAGGAGTGGAATAGCTGTGTTGAATGGAGCTTCCAGTCTTAGTCTTCTGAGAATTCTCCATAGTGATTTCCATAGTGTTGCACCAGTCTACACTCCCACCAACAGTGGAGCAGTGTTCTTGTTTCCTCACAGCCTCGCCAACATTTGTTATCAGTTGATTTCTTGATGGCAGCTATTCTTTCTGGTGTGAGATGATATCTCAATATTGTTTTAATTTGCATTTCTTGAATGACCACTGATGATGAACATTTCTTCATGTATTTATTTGCCATTTGTATATCTTCATCTAAGAACTGTGTGTTCATCTCAGATGCCCATTTTTGGAAAGGGTCTTTGAATTTGGGGGGCTTGATGTTTTTCAATTTTTTATATGTTCTTGATATAAGTCCTTTGTCTGAGGGGTTGCTGGCTAAAATTATTTCCCATTATGTGGGTTTTCTTTTCACTCTGTTGGTGATTTCTTTTGAAATCCAGAAACTTTTCAAAAATATGAGATCCCAGTTGTTGATTCTCTGAAGTGTTTCCATGCAGTTTGCATTTTGTTCATGAATTCTCTTCCTACCCCTATGTCTCCAAGACTTCTACCTACCTTATCTTCCAGTAGATTTAGTGTTTCTGTTTTAATGTTTAGGTCTTTGACCATTTAGACTTTAATTTTGTGCATGGTGATAGGCATGGATCTAGTTTCAGTCTTCTGCATGTGGAGAGCCAATTTTTCCAACATCATTTATTAAAGAGGCTATCCTTAAAGTGAATACATTTAGCCCCTTTGTCAAATATCAGGGGGCTGAGTGTCTTTTTACTTATAATTGTTTCTTTTAATCTGTTCTATTGACCCTCAGGTCTATTTCTTTGCTAGTACCATGCGGATTTTATCACTGTGGCTTTGTATTACAGTTTCAAGTCAGGAATTGAGATGCCTCCTTCCTTGCCTTTATTGCCCAGAATTGCCTTTGCTATTCTAGGTTTCTTCTGGTTCCAAATGAATTCTAGTGTTTTCTCTAGATCTGTGAGGTATGTCAATGGTATATTGATTGGGACAGTATTAAATATGTATAATAGTTTTGGGAGTATGGCCATTTTCTTTTTTTTCTTTTGGTACCGGGGATCGAACTCATGACTGCACGCTTGCAAGGCAGGCGCTTATGCCAATGAGCTAAATCCCCAGCCCAGTATGGCCATTTTCACAATGTTGGTTCTTCCTAGCCAAGAGCAAAGAACATCCTTCCATTTTCTAATATCCTCTTTAATCTCCTTTTTCAACATAGTATAATTTTCAATATGGAGGTCTTTTACATTCTTAGTTAGTTTGATTCCTAAGTATTTCATTTTTTTAGATGTTACTGTGAAGGGCAATATTTCTTTAATTTCTCTCTTGGTGAGGCTCTTGTTTGTGTACAGGAATGCTATTGATTTTTGAGCATTGACTTTGCAGCCAGCTACACTGCTGAGTTTGTTTGTTACCTCAAGTAGTCTTTTAATGGAGTTTTTGTGTCTTCTATATAGAGTATAATGTCATCTGCAAATAGTGATAATTTAACTTCTTCATTTCCTATCTTTATTTCCTTTATTTATCTCTCTTGTCTAGTTGCCCTGGCTAGTGTTTCCAGAACTATATTGAAAAGGAGTGGTCATAGTGGACATCCTTGTCTTGCTCATGATTTTAAAGTGAAAGCTTTCAGTTTTTGTCCATTTAGTATAATATTGGCTTTGCTTTGTCATAGATGGCCTTTATAAGGTTGAGGTAGACACCATTTATTCTGAGTTTCTGAAGGGTTTTTATCATGAATATGTGTTGGACTTTATGGAAAACTTTTTCTGCAACTATTGAGATGACCATGTGTTTGTTGTCTTTGACACTGTTGATGTGGTGTATTACATTAATTGACTTGCGTATGTTAAACCATCCCTGCATTCTTGGAATGAACCCCACTTGGTCATGATGTATAATCTTCTTGATGATTTGCTGCATTCTATTTGCCAGTATTTTAATGAGCATCTTTGCATCTATGTTCATTAGCGAGATTGGCATATAGTTCTCCTTTTGGGTTTGCTCTTTCTCTGGTTTTGAAATTTTTTTTTCTTTTTTGGTGCTGGGGATAGAACTCATGACCTTGCACTTGCCAGGGAGGCATTTAAGCCACTGAGCTAAATCCCTGACCCTTTTTCTCTGGTTTTGGTATGGGAGTAATATTTTCCTGCAGGAATGATTTAGGGAGGATTGCTTTCTTTTCAATTTCATTGAAGAGTTTAAGGAGTATTGGCATCAAATCTTCTCTAAATTTCTTGTAGAATTGAGCTGTAAATTCCTCAGGACCTGGGCTTTTCTTTGTTGGTAAGTTTTTTATTATGTTTTCAATTTCAATAGCTAATATTGGGTCATTCAAAATTGCTATATCTTCTTGGTTGAGCTTTGGTAGTTCATATGTTTCTAGAAATCTGTCCATTTTCTCTGTGTTTTTCTAAGTGAGTAGAGATTTTCAAAGTAGGTATTCAAGGTGTTTTGAATTTCCATGGGATTTGTAGTAATTTCTCTCTTTTCAGCCCTTATTGCATGAATTTGGGTTTTTTCTTTCTTTTTCTTTACAAGGTTAGCTAGAGGTTGGTAAATTTTGTTTATTCTCTCAAAAACCCAACTTTTTGATTCATTAATTCTTTGTATTTTTTTTAGTTTCAATTGCATTGATTTCTGCTCTAATCTTTACAATTTCCTCTCTTCTATAAGCTTTGGGTTTAACTTGCTCTTCTTTTTCTAGAATCTTGAGATGAAGCATTAGTTTGTTTATTTGTGCTCATTCTGTTTTCTTGATATGACAATTTATTGCTATATATTTCCCTCTTAAGACCACTTTCATTGCCTCCCACAGATTACAATAGGTTGTTTCCACAGTTTCATTGAGTTGTAGGTTTTGTTTTATTTCTTCTTTAATTTCATCTGTAGCCCACTTTTTGTTCAAAAGGTTATCATTTAATTTTCTTATATTTATTCAGACTTTGCAATTTCTTCTGCCATTAATTTCCAATTTCAGTGTGCTATGGTCAGATATTATATA
>PVJX010051546.1:0-10263 GCA_004027295.1 Dolichotis patagonum | reverse complement strand
ACCTTAAGAAAGGAGTAATTAATAAATGTGATTTTCTTCTCATTTCAATGTTAGAGTGCAGACATGACACGGAACTAACAAATGCTGCCTGAGGGCTCATTAGAGACTTCCGAATTGTGAGTTTTCCACCAACACCCTCACTTTATCAAACCTCTGGACCATGGTCTTTACTGGCAGCATTTCTAACAGCATTCTGGTCTTCTGAGCTCTGACCAGAATCTCCCTTCAAGTATAGCCTGAGGTACTCTAGCTCTATTTTGTCAACTGGGGTCTTCAAACCTTTCCTAAATCTTCCTCTTCCTACAAGCCAGCTCCAAAGGCTCCTAAACCAGGTGGTCAGGTACAGTCACAGCAACAACCCACTCTCCATCTTAGTTACTTTTCTCTTGTAACCCAACACCCAGAGTTAAAAGGGGAAAGGTTTACTTAGCTCACAGTTTGTAAAGGTTTCAGTCCATAAGCATCTGGCTCCAAGGCAGGGTAGCTTCACAGAGGAGAAACAGTGCATGGCAGGCAGAAGATAGCAAAGCAACAAGGAATAACCACAGCTCTTTCTATCCCTCATATCTTATTTAGGCTAGCTACATAGGGTGGGTAGAACTCACATCCTTAAGCTTAGTGCTGTTTATCCTAGCATTGCACTGTGAATCAATCCCAGGGTTACGCACTCTGGATCCAGCCACTTGAGAAGACCACATGAGTCTTTGGGGGGACATCTAGACACAAGCCATAGCAGTGTGCATTTTAGGACAGGTGACTTGCTGTGGACCCTTGCAGTTGCCATGCCTGGGTCACATACCTGAATGACATGGATATTGGCTACTATGTCTGGGTCAGGAAATAAGATCCTTTTCATGGTGGATGCTGCTCAGATTACTCATTCCCCATTGCTGATGGGAGGATGAGAGCTCACATCCTTCTTGTGAACTGCCAGTAGTCAGAGGATACACTTCATGGCATGGCTGTTCAAGTCTAGGTCCTCTTGTCTTCATTTGGAACTATTTAGAAAAGTTGTTTTAACCTCAGAACTCCTTGTAATATCAGGTGAGGACTCTGCTGCTATTCATGGCAAGGCAGTTTCTCCCTCTGACTAATCTTGCTTTTCTTATAGTCACACAGGCATTGTTCTCAAGGACATTTTTCCATAAAGCTCCTGTTGTAAACCTCTATGGTGGAGTCTGGTTCCCAAAACTGATCTAAGATATTCTTTACTTCAGAGAAAGAATCAAGAGACCTGAAATCTGAGGTTTCGAGATGCCTGGAAACAGTGTCTTAAAGAAAGGATGTGATTTATTTGAAGTCACACAGTTTGTGAAGATTGGTAAGTCTGATTCAGATTACCTGAGTTTGACTATCTCTCTTGTTTTGCGCATAAAATGCCTAAAATATGTGGCTGAGTATTATTTTCTGAGCTCAGCAGTGAGTTGTTTTTAGTTTTCTTTCTTTTAGTACTATTTTAAATATTTTATTTACCTGGTTATTTTATCTTATTTTATTTTTTTGTGGTACCAGATATAGAACCCAGGGCCTTGTATATACTTATACTACATGAGTGCTATACCACTGAGCTAAACCTCCAAAACCTTCTTGACTTGTGTTTTTTTAATGAAATAAACACTAAGCACTCTTAAGGATGGTGGACCATTTTAACTTTTATTTAGCAAATACACGACTCTTTATTTGAGCTCTCACCAAGATTAAAACAAGAGTATTCCTGACAGCCAGTACTCAGAGCCACATCCGCAGCCTTGCTGATGGGAGCTCTCAGGACAAGCTTATGTAAGTTAGGAAGTTTCTGTCATGTACTAATGACCACGTTTCCCTTGGAGCAAATTCCCAAGAGAATAGCAACTTAATGGTAAGGCTTTCATTAACTGCCCAGACAACTACAATTAATGACAAAAGAAATATTCTGATATGAACAGACATGCAGTGAACTCTCTTACCTTTACCATCTCATATCAGGCTCTGTCAACCTAAGAGAGAATAGGATTTAATAAAAAATATTCATTAAGTTATCTGTTGTACCTATCTGTGCTATTACTGCAGAAAACAGAATTATGCCTGTTGTTTTGCCAGATAAGACACAGTGTTAATAAAAAGGAAGACATAATCTCTCCTGTGAGGTCTTCACAGAAAATAAATTCTGAACAAAGTGTTCCTGATAACATTTGAAATTAGGTCTATAATATTTTATTGATAATTATTAAATACATTTCATTTGTACTGTCAAGATGGGAGAGAAAGTAGTAAAAGAGAAAAATGTGCAGTGATAATACAGATCAGGTGGCAAGAATGACAGAAGGAACTAGGTCCAAACCTGCTATCAGTTGGCTTTCTCAAATTTTGTTACCTGCTGCAGCAATTTTTCTTGCTTGAGTTCAAAAAAATAATATTCTGCCACTGCCCAATAGAACTTTATTGTTCATGCTGTGTTCATTATGATAGTCTAGCCGTGTGTGGCCATTAAGCACTTACAATGTGAAGAACTGAACTTTAATTTTATTAATTAAATTAAAATGAAATAGTTACATGGCCAGTTGCTCCTGCATTCATCAGTGTGTCTATTATGCGGCAAGGTGAAAATTTTATTTCTTAACAACTTACCAGAATTCCTTTTAGGTGTGAAAGTACCTTTCTTTGAGATGGCCTATGTTAAATTCATTTGAAAGGTTAGTCTATAAGTACACATAAACAGTTCTCAGAGTAACTCAGTGCAATAGTTGATTGATTGATTGATTGATTGATTGAGGTACTAATGGGTGAACCCAGGGCACTGAGCTACGTCTCTTGTCCTTTTTAAATTTTGAGACAAGGTCTTGTTAAGTCACTTAGTTGCCCAAACTGGGCCCTAGCTTGCATTCCTCCTGCCTCAGCCTTCTGGAGTGCTGGGAGTACAGTACAGGCTTCCATGGCCTGCTTATAATAGCCATTGTAGAGACAACGAGTCTGAGGCACCGAAAAGTTAAGTAACTTACCAAGAATCACATGCCACATAGAGATCTCCGTGGCTCTCAGCAGGTGCCAAGGCACTGCTGCAGGAGGATAAATTACTTGGTGTAAATGAAGGGGAATTATGAACAGATGATGAGCAGTGAGAAAAAAGGAGAGCGTCTGGGACTCTGTGCAGTGTACATCCCATAAGGCTGTAGGAAAGGAACCGGAGCCGTGCTATCCACAAGGCAGCCACTGGCCACTTATGGCTATTTATATTTAAATATTTTTAAATTAAATAAAGTTAAAACTCAATTTCTCAGTCACACTGGCCATGTTTTAAGCGTTTGGAAGTCACAGGGGGCTAGTGGTGACTGAAGCAGGAGTGCAGAGTAGAGTCCATCATCACAGAAATTTCTGTTGGACAACACAAAGCAAAGGATATTCAAGGATGGCTGTATCTATGTGACCACAGGAGGTGGTTTTCACTGATGTAACGGAAACCTCTTTCCCCTCAGTTACCTGCAGAGCTCATTAATTTCATGAATGCTCCACAGGAGTGAGTGTAAATTGAAGAAAGGACTCCTTTTCTCACCTCAGTCAGTACCACGTGATATATGAGGTGCACTTCGAAAGCTAGAGGCTGGCCTTGAGGTGGTCGCATAAAGTTGCAAAAAGTATTGTTGGTGTGTGAGGTGGACCTGCAACTCCAATAAACTAGAACTAGAGAAGTGGTGGTGGTTGGAACACTTGCTTTATTAAGTCTTGTGGGTATTGTAACACCTCTGCTCAACACAGCATTTATGTGACCGCTTCCATAACCTCAAAAGGGAAATTTTGTCCCACTCTTCTTGATCTCACAGTCCTTAAGATAATGACTCTAAGCTTTTTCCAAAACTACAATTTATAGGTTGTTCATATCTAGCTGTTCTGTTATTGAGTTTAAATTACCACACAGGTGACATTGTTGGCTCTAAATGACAATAGTGGTTAACAATCGAAGACCAAAACAGTGTTTTAAGCATTTTGTCTGTATTTAACCTATTTAATCCTCAGATTAACTCAGTGAGATAGTTATTATTATTAGCTCCTTTGTAGAGACAATGAATCCAAAGCACAGAGAGATTAGATAACACAGTAAGTGTGAGAGAGAGGTAGGATTTGAATGAATTTGCCCCTAGACTCCAGTGATCAGGTAACAGTAGTGACTTATGGCTTGTCTACTTGCTCCCTATGCGTTGTCTTCATGAATACTTCGGGCAAGAAAAGCCAGTTCTCAGGGTGAATTTCAGACTTAGATCCACATGCTCATGATCTCTGGGAATGTGGAATTGGAGGCATGAAGAAGATCAAAGACACCCCAAAGTCCTCATAACTCAGAAGGTACCAAACTCTACCCTTTAAATGGAAAATAAAAGTATCCCTGATCAGCTGTGCAGCTTTCTGAAAGAAATGGTTGATTAGCCAGAGCATATCTGGCTGTGGTCTGAATATCTGGTTCACACTATTTTACTAGGTATGTTAAAGAGATGATATGGGTTAGTAATGGAATTAATTGCACATTAATTGCTATAATTAATTGCACATTATAGACTCAATGGTAGTGCTGAGATGGACTTTAGCATTCACTTGCAATACTGAGAATTGAACCCAGGGCCTTCACTCTGAGCTGCGCACCGGTCCTTTAAATTATTTCTTTAAAAAAAAAGTGTTGAGGTAGGGTCTTGGTAAGTTGCCCAGGCTCAGACACTTTCAACAGCTGTGGTACAGACCATGCTTTAGAGTCATTCAACAATAAATGAAATTTTTGAGGAAGATTTGTCAACATGTGGAGACCAAGTCCTGCTTCTGGAGACTCTGATTAGTAGGCCTATGGTAGGGTTTGAGCGTCTGTACTTGGAGGAGATAGCCATTAGAAAGAATTTCATTGGTCACCTTTGGAGGATGATAAAGAAGCAGTGTATTATTTTAAAATATGGCAAATAGGAAAAGATTATGCATTTGTCCTACTTTTATCTGCCATTCCTATAAAAATCATCTTTCTGTTTAGGGGCAGTGTCTATTTACAGAAGTACTATAAAGAAAAAATGTGACAATATCACCATTCTGTAACTTTTACTGAATCAGCTGATCTGGGCAGGAATCAATAGCTGTGAAAAACATAAAATGGACTCCCTGATGTAAATATGCAACACAACAGCTAAAATGTTCTCACCAAAAAAATTAAATTAGAATTTCATCAAGTTTCTATACATCCATTTTTTAAAATTATAATTATTAGGTCATACTAGTTATAAAATCAATGGGTTTCATTGTGACATTTTCATACATGTGTCACTTTGCTTTGATCACATGCACTCTCCCTATAATCGTGTTTACCCTCCTTTATCTTCCCTAATAATCTGTTTTCTACTCTTATGCCTTAATTTTTTCTGGATTCCATTTGGGAGAAGACATGTAGTATTTATCTTCTGAAACTTAACTCCATCGATTTTTTTTTCAAATAACATGATTTTGTATATGACTCTATATGTATTCATATGGATATAATATTATGTATTATATATTCCATATTCCCTTTATCCATTCATCCACTTATAGGCAATTAGGCTGACTCCATAATTTAGCTATTGTAAATAGTGTCATGAAAAACATGTATGCAGCTATTTTTTTTTTTTACTATATATCACTTGTAGTTCACAGAGGATAAAAAGAAGAGAAGAGCTTGCTAAATGACACAATTGAAATTCAATAATCAAAGTTCACGCTGGAAACTTATAGGTTAAATAATCCAGTTTCTTCATTAAATATATCATGAGGTGAACCAAAGATAAAATGGGAATTTATTGAATCAAAGACTTCAGTGACATATCAATTGAAAATTTCTTATTAGACTCTTGATTCAATCACACAGATATTAAGAAAGTATTGTTAATTTTGCTAGGTATACTAATTACATTGTGGGTATGTTTTTAGAGATACTAAAATATTTATGGTTGAAATGAATATGAATATCTGGGTGTGGTAGCACACACCTGTAATCCCAGCACTTGGGAGGCTGAGGCAGGAGGATCACTCTTAGTTTGAGACCAGCCACAGTAACATAGTGAGTTTAAAGCCAGCCTGAACTGTGCAGCGAGATCCTGTGCCACACACACAAAAGAAAGAAATGGATATAAATATTTGTTAATAAAATACAGAGATTGCTTTGAAATAACTCAAAGGAAGATAAGTTGATAAGTTAGATGAAGCATGATTGGTCCTAATGTTGATAACTGAAGATGTGAAGATGTGATGCTGTTCTTTTAGCTTTTGTATGTGGTTGAAATTGCCTGTCATAAAAAGTTAAAAATTAAAAGTTGCCTTCAAAAAACATGCAAAGGCAACTGTTGTCACAGATCAGCAAACTACTATCCTCAGTTCCATTCAGCCTACTGCCTGTTTTTAGAAATCAGGTCCACAATAAATTGCATCTATTCATTTCCCTGTTGTCAATGGCTACGTAGTTGCCAACAGACTGCATCTCACAAACCCTAAATGTTTACTGTGTAGTCTTTTGCAGAAAGTTTGCCTACCTGTGGCTTTCATGAAGTTTTAAAATGAAAAAAATGGTGCTTTTTGTATTGTGTTACTGTTATATATACACAATTTCTTATATGTGTGTTGTAAAATTTCTTTAGCTTTTCACATACTGCTAGAAGAAATACTAGAATCAGAAACACTCTGAACTCTTAAGGAGTCCATAGGTCTAGGCATTGACTTTCAATGAATTAATTATTAAGAATATTGATACAGCATAGAAGGCTATGCATAAATGAATAAGCTGTTATTCTAGAAATAATATCCACTGATTCTGATGAGAACGTTAACTTCCATCCTCATCAGTATTCACACGAGGAAAGAACAGTTGAGTCATGGAGCAGATACCAAAGCAAGGCACCTACTCCAGCATCCCAGCACACTGTGTTGGGCAGGTTCTTGCCGTCTTCCTCTAGTGCACTGGAGTCTTTAAAGAACAGTATATGAAGTCTAGTGCGATAGGCTTTGCATCTTTTTTTTTTTTTTCCGCTTCCATCTCATAGTTTCTACTGGCGAGTGGGTCAGTAAAATATGTTTCTCACAGCATCATTACCTGCCAAGTGGAGAGAGAAAGAATGGTAGTTATAATTAACCACTATATGTCAGGTGACAGTTATATATTATCTACCTCATCTAAAGATTTGGGCAGAATAAAGGATAAATTGTAATATTCCATAAATTTGTCATTCTGACAGTTTTTGTTACTGGTATTCTTTTTAAAAGTCTTTTGAGACAGGGTCTCATTCTGTAGTCCAGGCTGACCTTGAACTCACTATGGAGTCCAGGCTGGCCTCGATTGAATGACAGTCCTTCTGCCTCGGCCTCCCTCTTGCAGGGATTACACATGTGCACTACCACGCCCAGTGAAGGACAATTATTAGTAATTTAGGTAGTGGATGAAGTGAGATGGGTATGGGAGAGAAAACTGGAATCTGGTGTTCTCACAAGCTTAAAGGAGGCAGGCTTGGAGTAAACATTGAGAGCTAAGAGTTGGGTTCAAGCCCTGGCTTTTCTCTTATTGCAGCATGACTTCAGACCATTAACTTCTCTGAACCTCATTTTTCTCTGAGGTTGGACTCACAGGATTGCTGTGAAAATTAAATGCATTCGATATGTGCACGAACTTTATAAACTTTATATAAGTAGGTAATATAAAGGGCCATTACCTACGCTCACTCTTCTTGCCAATGTGCTTGATCTATCTTTGACTGTTGCTGAGTTTAAGAAGGTTGAAAAACCTCTTTGGCTTTATTGCAAATGAGTGGTTTTCACCCCATCTAGCAACTGCTTCATCTGAGCTAGACAATCCATAACACATTTTTAGACAGAATAGCCTAACTCTTATTTATTCTCTTATCTCTAGAAAATGGAAAAGGAAGGGGTTTGATGGGACATCATAGAGAGGAAGTGTAGAATAAAAGGAGTAGCAAGAATTTAAGCTTCTACTTTAAGAAAT
Organism: Dolichotis patagonum; assembly: GCA_004027295.1. Taxonomy (NCBI): domain Eukaryota; kingdom Metazoa; phylum Chordata; class Mammalia; order Rodentia; family Caviidae; genus Dolichotis; species Dolichotis patagonum. The sequence continues at coordinate 2,294 of PVJX010051546.1, read as the reverse complement.
GATATTTGCCTATAATTTAGTCAAGAAGGTAAAATCAAGTAATATACAATAGAAAAGAGGACAGAGAAAAGAGAAGCGAGAAAGGCAGAGAGGGTAGATATGTTCCCAATGTGACATGGGCCAACATCCTCCATAGCAGGATACTCCAAAGCTGAATATGGCTATCTGGTTTTGTATGTATCACGGCGGTTCTAGAATCTTATTTACTTCTCTATGTTTTCTGCAGCACCTAACAAAGTGTTTTGCACATCGGAAACATTCAGTATTTGTGGAATGAATAGTCTTTCCATTAAAGCTAAAAAAACACTGAGTTGGCTACAGATATTTCTTTCCTTCTATAAAAAGACTTGATGGCTTAGAGGAGAGCTGAGCCATTAGAACAACATTGAGAATTCAGTCCAGGTCTGAGGTGATTAATTATCATCCTGTTTTCTCTGGCTTGGCCAGATCCTTTCATTACTTTACATGTTCCATACTGCTAGGGTACTGCTAGAAGCTATTGACAGGCTGAAGTGTGGCCTAAGAAATCACTATTGTTGCTTAACATTTTGCAGAGATATATTTTTTAGTGTGGTCTTGACAGACAGAATTCTTGCTCTTGTGGAGTAGCTAAGTGCTACTCCAATGAGAATATTTTTAACGGGTCCATTTTTGTTGCTTCTGAATGTAACAGTGAAATCCTTAGCTTGCTTATTTATTTATTCATAATTTACTACAGATCTGGAGATCAAACTCAGAGCCTCATGCATGCTAGGTAAGTGTTCTACCACTGAGCCACATCTATCCTCAACCTTTTAGTTAAAATTTTTTACCTTGGCTTCTGTTAAAAAATAAAGAGTAAAACATTTCTGCAGGTGATTCTCTGACAGCATATATATTAATTAGCATATTGTCTTATATGTTATTGTATATTATTACTATGTATAGTAAATGTTATAGATATACATATTATCAGTATTATAGTTATTAAATAGCATTATAGCTATTAAATACATTTTTATCTCTAAACCATTGATAGCAAGCAGTTTCTGAGGTTTAACCCAGGTGGCCCAAGCAACAGTGTTTCTTTTTGAGAAGTCTCTTGTTTAATTGTCTAAATAAGAATCTCCAAGTCGGAGTTTCTTATGTGGGTCAGTTATTCTTATTTGGGTTAATTGCTCCTGGATGAAGGGAAGGACAGAAGCATGATAGGGCAAGGAAGAATGCTGAACAACGACGTCGTCAGCTGGAGACTGCCTTTAACCTGACCCGGTGAGAGATCTAAAACACAAATTACACCACAGAGTTACATCCGCTGGAGACAAGAGGGCCAGGCCTTTGGTACCCTGATGACAGTCATCCACTGAGGGTCCTCCCTGTAGGAAGTCAAGGCTACCACCTTCTTGGCCAAATGGTTCCTGTTTGGTGGAGGGTAATTCTCAAGGGAAGAGATACATTGGGAGCCACTAATAGCCAATGCTCTGCAGTGGGGCAATGAGAGTGGCCATGGTGGGCACCAAAGCTCCACTACATGGCTCCTTTGCAGTGGTAAAAGCAATTTGTGGTCCTTTACTAGACCAGAATCTTCCAATAAAAAAAGTCAAATGAGAGAGGAAAAGAGTCTAGAAACACACAGGATTTTCTATCTTTGAAAATAGAATTCCTGTTCTTCGTGCATATGCTTTTACTGGAGTAATCTAGAAACAATATTTTAAACCTCTCATTCTTCAGATTCTTTAAAAAACAAATGGATGGATGTGGAAGGATTGACTATCTTAAGCTGTGTTGCTCATATTCGTGCTCTGGAACGAAGTAATAGAAACTAACATTTGCGGTGCATAGACCAGACAGGAACTTGAGTTTGCATATTGTTTTTTACTTCATATTAAAAAAATATGCTTTCAGATTTTAAAATAATTTATGATTTGGTTGCTACATAAGAAATGACAAATAGCGGCTTATTTGATGCCTTCAGAGAAGGTGTTTACCTAAATCAATATAACAAATATCATCTTATTTAACTTTAATAAAGGATTTTTTTTATTTAAAAGAGAATAAAACAAAAGGGGGCAGTACAGAGCAGATCAGAAGAGGACAACATAGGCAACACAGTACTTTACATTAAGTCAACTGGACATCAACAGTCTCTAACACCATATCTCTTACTCTGCTATTGGTTTATTTCACTTAAGAGAATGGTCTCAAGTCGTGTCCATTTATTTATAAATATCTTGATGTGATCATTCTTTATAGCTGAGTAGTACTCCATTGTATAAAAATGCCACAACTTTTTTATCCATTCCTCAGTTGATGGG
>PVJX010051545.1:0-10266 GCA_004027295.1 Dolichotis patagonum | reverse complement strand
CCCTACTTACACATGGTGGAAATGTATTCATCTGAACTATTGGAAACACACTCATGTGCACACAGATACTCAGACATACACACACATGTGCACACACAAAAGTCACACTTTTACTGTCTTAATCACAAATTATTGGATGACACTACAATTTTCATGTTTTGAACAACTGTCTACAATGTGCTAAACATTATGTCAGTAAGGATATAACAAAAAATCAGTCTTTAGTGTAGCAAGCAAAATTGCTTTTCCATAAAATGTTTGTACATTGGAATTTTATTTTTCCAATTTTATGAAAATTATTCTGCATAATATAAATTCAGTCAATATGTTTAATCCTACATGCTAGCATGTTTTTATTTGCTTTATGATAAGTTTGAGATATATTTTCGTTGTCCACAGTTTCAGTATCCCCAAATATGTACAAGTGGCACCTTGTACGTGCAAATTCTTGTTATGCGGGTCACGTATGGTCAAAAGCGTATACATTACTGTTGGCAAAATTTCCAGAATTTTCCACTGTTTCAAAATTGAGTGATCTTATTAAGGTTAAACTCTGTGGTCACTGGCTAAAAATGTATTCAAGGCACTCTCAAAAATTTGCTATACAAATTGACTTGGCTCAATATAGGTGTTAGTCTATTCAATCTGAATGCTAGCAGCTTTAAAAACAGAAAGGCTTTATGGAAAAAACACCTGATCTGTAGTTTTGTTGCAGATACTGAATATGGAAACTTCTTAATAAATTGAAAAGAAATTATATAACAAGCAGGTTTCACTATGCCTTGTCATTAAGCAGGTGTTTAGTACCATTATTTGCATTTTCACAGGCTTAATACATGTTTTCTTTCTCTAGACACATGGGGAAATTATTACACATTTGCCTAAGGATAAAAATTAGGATTAGCAATGTATTCTCCTTTGCATTTTATTAAGCTTTTTAAAACACAACTAAATTTCATGAGATGTTAATTCATTTTAAATCTAGTATTATAATTTTTTCAACACATTCCATCACATGATTTTGTGCTCACATCCACAAAGTATTCAACTCCATCACTGTATTTTTCAAGAAGCATGTTTACCATTAGAGAAATTTTCTTATTTTATCTCTCATATTTGATTACTTGATATAGCCAAAACATCATACCTAGAAGTTATTGAAACATGATCATTTATTTCCATTTTCCATCTGCTATTCTTTACATTCATTAAATCTTTAATTTGTAGACGTTTAGTCTTTAAGCATTGGAATTCAAGATCAAATGGTTTTTTAAATAAATTTGTAGCAGTTCCAGTTGTAAAATTGAAGTACACTTTCATTATGTATGAAGAGCCCATGAGAAAATGAATTATGCATGCATATATTTAACCATGTAATTACTATTATCATAATTTAAATTTTCCAAAGGAGATATTTAGTGTCCAGTATCAAAGTAATTTATGATATTTCAAAAGATCAATAGAGATATATAATGTATTTTCACAAAATGCCCGCAATAATACTTGAATGTAAATGTTAGCCAACATTTTAGGAACGTGGGAAGAATTTCTTTGAAATATTTGAATTTAGTTGGAAAATAAAATAAACCAGTATTAAGAAACAAGGGGCAGAGAGGAAGACCTATGCTCCATAATGTCTAGAGATATGGCCTTAATTTCAATGAAAAATTAGTTAATTTATTTGAAATAATGGAGATATCTTGGTTGATGTAGAAAAGGAGAGAACATCAAAAATAAATTTTAAGTGTTACAACATTTTCTGAGAGGTACTAATACAACTTCCAAAAAATTAAATGGAGTAAACCTTTATAAAAAAATAAAATATTAACAAAATGGAAACATACAAATTTTACATTGATGGAGTGACTGTATTTACATTGTAATGATACCTCTTGGGTCTCTATGAGGTTTGTTATATTTCATAGTGTAGAATAAAATGAAGGTAAAGATAGTTTATTTCTCATTATTTATAACTGAATTGGTAATTTTGAATAGGTTAAATTACATAAATTGACTCAGTACTTAAAACTGATAAATAAAATTGACCAGAATGTAGAGTAGACTTTACAGCTAGTAAGTACCTCTTTTGCACAAATGGTCTATGAATCAGATGTCTTATTCATCATTTAGTTTGATGTGACATAATTCTGTATTTTTCATTTTTGCATTTTTACTATGATTACAATAAGCTCTTGTGAAATACAGTAAAGAGAAAAATCACTAAATTATATTCATATTAAAGTGTTAGAAATTTATGAGCATCATCAGCATGGATTTGCCCTGTTTAATAAGAATTCAGAAACATGTAACTAAAGTATTCTGAGAAAGCATTATATTCTCTAATATTTTCAATTAAATTAAAACAGATCTCATATTATTTGTACAAATCAAATAAAAAATCAATTGAAGTCTTACTGCTAAGATCTGAAATCATAAGACTACGGAAAAGCTGTTATAGATTAAATTTTTATGTTCTGTCAAAAAGCTAATCAGCTAAACTCAATTTGACAGTGTTTGAAGGTGGAACATTCTAGAGGTGATTAAATGGTGATTAGTCTTATGAATGACAGTGGGACTCTAATAAAAGAGGCCACAGAGTGCTGCATGCTCCCTTGTATTTGCAGATTTCTCATTGCTGAACACAGTACCTGATACCTGCAACTTAAAGGCAAAGGTGTTTTAATAGCTCATGCTTTCACTGAATCAGGGCCTGGCCAGCAGGGTACAAAGCGGGCAGTGGTGGTGAGAGAGTGGTAGAGGAGAGCTACTTCCTTCATGGATGCTTGGAACCAGAGTGGAGAGCAGTGATGGAGACAAAGGAAAAACAGTTATTTTGTCTGTTCAAGGATAAACTACCTTACAAGGTAAAGCAGGGAAGGTTTATTTTCTCATAGTTTATAGAAGTTTCAGTCCATAGTCAATTGGCTGTAAAGCAGCCTAGCATGACGGAGTATCGCAGAGGAGAAACAGTGCATTGCAAAGCAGGCAGCAGGTAGCAGGAGCCAGGAGCCTGCCTTCTTTCCATGGCTTTATATTCCATCCGGGCTACCAAGGGCTATTGATTGGTGCCACCCATTCTCAGCTGGGGGCATTGTTATGGTGGATGCATTGTGTTACCTTGCAGAGCAGCTCTACCTCCTGGGCTGTGGAGGACATGCCCTTACCACTAAGATGTTGTTCATTGTGTCAATTTGAGAAGTTTAGAAGTTTAACTAAATGATTCAGCAGGAGGCCTGGGTCCTTACTTAGTAAATATCCTCAGCATGAGAAAGAAGAGGGCAGAGAGATAGTGTGAGTGCCACACCTACCCCAGGGGCATAGCCTGCTTACAATACAAGGGGGAACAGAGGTTTACTCTCCACACCCCTTTGCACTCTTGCTGCTTTGTCTGTCTCCTGAAGCCTTGAAGTGTTGCCCTGCATTGGAGCCAGATGATTATGGATTGAAACAATCTTGGGAAATTCTCACCCAATTTATTTATTTATTTTGAATGAGAACAGCCATTCTGGGGAAAAGGTTAAGAGTGTGGTATATCCAAGAGCACATTTGATAAATAAGATTGTCACAAACAGACCTCCTTAAAAGAAACCAGGAGGTGTTTTTGTTTGTTTGTTTTGTTTTTTTAAGACAATAGAAGTGTGACTGACCATGATGCATATCTGGAAATTATAAGGGTTGTTGCTCTCATTGGAGGAATAATATTGAAGGAAGTAGGTAAAGAGGAGGCAACAGATTAGAAAGGAGTGACTAAAGGTACCCAGAGCACAATCCAGGGTCCCCTCATTTCCCAGGCTTTTCCTCAGGCCTGCACGCTCCACACTTCTTGCTTTCCAATGTACCCCTCCCCGGGCCTTGCAGTGCCTGCCATGCTGGTTGTCATCCAGAAGTGACAGGTACCAGACACTGGCAGTGATTCTGCAGGGTCAGCATGTGCGTACACAGTTCTCGAGAGTATAGCTAATTCCACCTGGCCCAGAGATAGAGCACTCTCCGTGACAGTGTCACCTAATACCGTGGAACAGGGTCTCCTGCAGCCTTGGTGGTCGAACCTACATCCGGGAATCTTCAGAATCAGGGCTGCTATGTTGTAGTCTACAGGACACAGGACTTCCGTGAAAGTTAGTCTAAAAGAAAATTAACAGAGCCAAAGAAGATTAGGTGGGAGTCTAATGTCTCATATAGTTTCCCATTGAGTGTTGAACTTCCTTAGCAACAATCCCTTTCTGCTTTCTTGTTTCTCTTTAGTGGAATTATAACAGCTATTCTGTGTCTGGGTTCACAGACTTAGAGCTCAATGGCAATTTGTTTCAATTTAAACAGTATCTTCAGTCTCACATAAAATTAGTTCAAAAGATATTTCGATGAGACTTTTCGGATTTTGAGTTGATAGTAAAAACAAAGATTTTTAGTGCTACTGGAACAAAATGAGTGCAATTTGCATGAAAGAATATAAATTTAGAGGGACAGTGACATAAAGCTACAGACTGAATATTCTTGTCCATTGGAATTTCATTTGTTAAATTTTAATTCCCAAAGTTTTGGAATTTCAAAATGTGGCCTTTGGAAGATACTAAGTCATGATAATTGGAAGAGTTTGTGAATGGAGTTAATGCCTTTAGTGGAGAAACCAAAAGAAAAGCTGTCTTGCTTCTTATACAGTTTGAGGACAAAGTTAGAAAATCTCTGTGAAGCAGGAAGCAGACTCCATCAAAGCCTAATTCTACTGGGGACTTGATCTTAGTTTTCCCAGCTTTCAGATTTGCAAGAAATAAACTTTTATCTTTATAAACCATTTAATCTATTCTATTTTGTTGTAGACATTCAAAGAGACTGATGTAAATATAGGGAAAATCTCCTTGACATAGATCTAGGCAATGATTATTTTAGATATAACACTCAAGCACAGGTAAAAAGCAAAATAAACAAGTAAAATTGCATAAAATAAATAAAATCCAAAAGTTACAACAGATATAGTTAAAGGGAAAGAAACTGCTCAAAGGGAAATTACATTGTTTGATCAATCTTGTATGCCTGTATCTGTTATCCTGAGCAATTACTCTGAAAATAACAATATGCAATATAACAACCATTGTTAAATTTCTGTCATCTTGTTCTAAAATCCTATATCACCATTGTTTTGTTGTTGTCGGTATCATTTTGCTTTTGTTGCTGTTTTTGTTTGTTTGCTTCTTAATTTGTTTTTTTTCTTTTTTAAAATAAAAGCAGAAAAAAAATTACAAAGTTTTCCACAGCAAATCAAAAACTAATTAGCAAAATGAAAAGGCTACTTACATAATGGGAGAAAAGAGTTGTGTATCATGTATTTTATGAAGAATTTGTATTCATAGTATACAAGGCACTCATGTAACTTCATAGCAAAAAGTGCATAGATATACAAAGGACTTGAATAGATATTTCTCAATAAGAGACACAGAAGTGGTCAACAAGTGTATGAAACTATGCTCAGTATCACAAGTCATCATCATAATACAAATCGAAACCACACCCTCGAGGACAGCTAATTTCAGAGACACAAGGTTTGTGTTTGTGAGACTATGTAGGAAAGAAAACACTGGTACATCGTAGTTATATGCAAAACAGCATGGAGTTCCTTCAAAGAATTAAGACTAGAATCTCCTTAGGGTTAAGAATAAATTTGGGAGACACATCATATAAACCGTGACTATAGCTAACACAGCACTACGTTCTTGGAATGTGCTAAGAAGTACATACCCCTACACACATTCAAAGAAAATTATGACAGCTGATGAAAATGTTAATTAGCTTAATTATGGTGATTCTTCTACAATAAATGCACATATTAAAATATCACATGAAATTCCTCAAAGATTTACTCTTTTTCTTCAGTAAATCTGTATACAAAGGCATGTACAGTGGTATCACTTTAGCTTTTATATATAATGCATTTCATTTCCTTTTATTCAGGTTCATGAAAACTTTTTTTTCAGTGCTGGAATTTAATTGTAGGTGTTTTTCCCACATGGCAGGCAAGCATCCTACTACTGCGCTAGACCCACAGCTCATGAAATTTTTAAAATTCAGTGTTATGGATGATTTTCTCTGCTCTAGTTTGTAAGTCAGTATAATCTTGTAGGCTATTCAAAGTTTTACATTAATATAGGCTTTTGTTCAATTTGAGCCCTGCTGCTTAGTGATTAATTCATCTTTGTAAACCTCTATTTCTTATTTATGAAATGGAGAAGGCAAATAAACTGTGTTGGTCTAAGTATAAAGTAAAATGCAATAGGCTAGGTTTTGAATTGCAGATTTTCTCCCATAACAAAACTTTACTTGGACAAGTAAAATGTGCTTTAAATGTTCTACATCAAAAGAATATAGTAATAAGTGGTGAAGGATAATAACTATAAAATTAATGTATGTGTTCTTTTGATGAATATCTTTAAAAGCCATACTTTCGCAAATTGAAAAACTTCTTGTTAAATCATTTTGTATTTCAAATGTATCAGCTTTATAAGGAATGGAGACAATGTAAAATATTTCCTCCTCACAAGATCTTTACAAACTTCTTGTAAAGAAATATCCAAATGCAGTAACAGAATATAATGAACAGCTGAGTAAAAATCATGCAATGTGCTTGTCAGGAAGTTAAGTAGCCAATCAGAAGTGGAGGATCTTATATAGGGACAGAGAAGAAAGGAACAGTTAATTACAGAAGGTTAAATTATACTCACCCACCCGGCAAACAAATACCTGAACAGAAGATGAATTTTGCAGGATGGGCACTTGAGGAAATTCCAAATTTTGTGAGTGAAAAGTAACTTTCTAGAGGTATTTTGTCATTAAGATATTTCATGGATGTTTTATAAAAATCTATCACTTTAGACTATGAAAGAATGTATTTAGTAAATTTTCACCTACTATGCAAAACATAACTGGAAAGCACTATCAGTTGAGATCTGCCAGGATTACTATTTTTATATATGGTACTAACTATAATATTAGAAGTAAAAAATTATGTATTTATGAAGGTATTTTGTTATTGATATAGTGTTTAAATCAAGGTTTTTATATAGGTGGAGGTTTTTATTTTGACCTAAACTATTTGAGTTCACTAAAAAAATGATTCCTATAAAAATTCAACCAATTAACTCAATTATTAATTTATTTTTATGCATAACTTCTGCTTATTATGGTAAAGTAAATTTAAAAAGCACAATTAAAAGAAATGACAACTCAGAAGTATGGAACCATAATCTTGAATTAATGGCATCACTCTTTGATTAAACTTCAAACAATGCAAAATCATCAGATTATTTTTTCCTTCTGCTATGGAAAAGATTATATATTCCTATAAATTATTTATGGCAAATAATATAGCTATAAATGTAATTTATGTTCCAATGTATATCTTGTGTGTTATATATTGTGACTCATACAACTCTTTGAAGCAGTTTTATTTTTTTTTAACAGTAATAGGTATCATAGTATATTTCGTTATCTTCACAATAGTTGTTCTTTCAATCAGGTATAGCAAAATCAAAAGAAATACAGAACATTATAGAACTTACCAAAACAGAATATTGAATAGAGCAATACCATTAATTACAACAAAGCACAAGAGTGATTAAAAATATTTGCCTACAAAGAGATGGCAGAAGGAAATCCCCCTTTTTTGCTACATTACATATGGTCAGCCTCCCAAGAGATGCTCAGATCTCTGGCTCCCACTTGCTAAGGGGAGTGGGGTGGGGTGGGATGTTTGATTCTCAGCCCTCTCACAGAAGGCTCACAGCTGCTTACCAGGCAGCACGCTGGTTGCTTGGTTTCCCAGCACCTAAGTTCCAGCATGGCGCAGATCTCAGGAGACACTGCTGGTTCTTGCCCTGGGGCTGCCCCGGCTTCCCAGGCCACAGCCACTTACCAGGGCTTCAAGCTGCTTGCTTCTGAAGCATTTTTAAAAAGATTCTGATGATAGGCTGGAGGTGAAACTAAGTAGTAGAATACTTGCCTAGCATGTAGGATTCTTGGTTTCAATACTCAGCACCACAAAAACAAAGAAAAAACAAATTAAAAAATAATATTATAGCTTTATGAGACTAATGGGAACTTGAAATATTGTTATAATTTGAATAAAAATGTAAATTTAAATTTTAAAAAAAGAAATATTGAACTGGGATAAAATCACATGTTAAGATTTAAAGGAATATTGGACAATCTCAATTAGAAATACAGTTATGACTGTAGTCTTTTTTGTATGTGTAACTGGGGTCAAAGCATTAAAGAGTTCAATATTACATATAAAAATAATTTAAAAGAACTTCTATTATTTTTCAAGCCTGATGCAAATTTTTGGAAAAAGAGAGACATTTCTCTCAGGTAATTGTTTTAAAAAATTTTTAAAGAGGCTCTTTTGACTTATTTTAATTTTTTACAAAATGAAGGCTGAGTCTCAGCTGAGAACCGTCAGGGCCTGTACTGGATTTTCAGAGCTATCTGAGGAGAGGATAACAGCAACTGTAATTTTGAGGGGTCATTTATATCCCAGCTAAGCCTTTTGATTTCTCATGGCCATCAGAATTGTATCATAGTTCATGGCAACACGGTCGGTTCCATTTTAAGTGAATGCTACCACAGTTCTGCCCTGAAGGCGATCGTACGTCCCGACAATGAATGGCAAGAAAATCCCTTGGAGTAATACAAGGTTTAAAAAAGCGAAGATGACATGGATAAATTTAATCTCACTTTAGAATTTTGCTCAGTCTAATTAGTTTCCATGTAAGTGTTTTTCTTTCTTTAAAAGCCTGCGATACTCAGGCCTCTGCTTCTTTTGACAGGGCAAGAGATGTACAATACGATATATAAACAAACAAAACCTATTTTGTTAAGCTCCATGTGATAAAATCTTATTCTCTTATGGAAAACACAATTTCAGTCTTTTCTGTCTACCAGGATTTCTATATTTGTAATAACAATGGCAACAAGTTTATATTTCCCTGTCTTTTACCAATTTAGATGCCATGTTATTAAGATATCTTTTGCCTTGTTATCCAGAGTTTGCAGTCACAGCCATAGGTCGTTTATGCAAATCAACCATGTTAAAATCAAGCAAAAACTTTAAATTAGTGAAAGTAAGCAAATTCTTTAAAGAACCAATCCCTGTTGCCATAACAAAGGAAAATCCATGAGTTTATAATTTTTAGAGAAATTGCATTATGATTTTCAAATCATGCTGAATTAATATAGCTGTAAAATATATTAAATCATACCATTTTTCCTTAGAAAATTATTACTAGCTTGTAACCTAGTTTTAGTTTCACCTAATTTCCAAGATTGAATTTCTAATAAATTATAGGGTGAAAATACTCTTGCCACACCTCAGTTTGTAGTTCTATTTTTCTATTGTAGGGGCATATGCAAAGGAAAAATGTCACCCATTTACCAACTTCATAATTTGAAGTTCTTCTATTGCAAAGTACACAGCCTTTTCGTTTTCAAGTAGTGATTTTCTTTCAGGCTACACCTGGGGTGTTCAGTAAATTCAGGATGATTTAATGTATATATCCTCTTATTTAAGAAAGGCGAGTCAAATTACAGATTCATGTTTTGCCTCCCCAGAATCTATTCCTTTCTCTCTCTTTAATTTGGTCCATTTATGGGCTCTTTCTTTTTCAAATAGCAATCTTTATTTTCACAGAATGTTAATAACCCTCATAATAAGGGTTATTGTACCAAAACCTCTGTAGTTTCAAATCAAAAACAAACTTATTTCTTGTTCGTAAACTTTGTAAAACTTGCATCAATAGATTTGTTTTCCTGTTTCTTTCCTGTAATTTTGAAAGTAATCCATAAGCCCAGCATTGTAATAACAGTGTAGACCTTATTTTTACCCTGTTTTAGCCTCTCTAGCCTCTCTCTTTCAATGCTCTGATCAAAATTCAGTACACAGACTACTCTTACACTGAGAAGAGAAAAAATGTGAAGAAACATTCACATTCACTCTGAGTTGATCATTATGTAATTTAAGAAGTAGGTTTCACTGAAAACTTGTCAAAGCCCTTGTCAAATGGTACAGGGCAGGGAATGCTAACCAGCCAGCAGGCCATAAGGCACTTTTGCCTGAAATATGCAGGCTATTTAAGGAAAACTTGCAATTTTTTTGGAGGGTGAGTTGTTTTTATTATTTAATATAAGAACTAAATTCTATTTGCTTTTGGTTGAATATGCAGAGACCCTTCAAGCTCTGTTATCTATTTTTAACCTAAAAAGATGAAAAGCCTACACCTA
>PVJX010051544.1:0-10267 GCA_004027295.1 Dolichotis patagonum | reverse complement strand
TAAGTTCTACCCAGTCGTGCTGGCATGAGCCTACAATCCTGACACCTAGGAGGCTGAGGCAGGAATAGAGGAATGGCAGCCAAGGGTGGTGGTGCACACCTCTAAACCCAGCACTTCTGAGGCTGAGGCAGAAGGATGGCTGTAAGCTTAAGGCTGGCTTGGGCTGCATAATGAGACTCTAACTCAAAAAACCTCCTGCCCCCACCAAAAAACCCTAAATAAATAAATAAGTGGGAATACAGTCTCGTGTTTAATCTCTATGAATGTACCGTGTTCCAGGTGGTCTAGTGCAGTGGGAGATCTCCTTCTTTATGGGGTCAATCCCAGGCACCCAAAGTAAATAAGAATACCATGCTGCAGTTTCATAATCCTGAGTGTGCTCAGGATGCACCCAGCATCTCTAGTGCACCTGCACTGCCTCGAAACCATGCTAAGTGTTATCTCATAATCCAGCCAAAAACTGCAGCAGGCAGCTTACTAGCCATATTTTGGAGAAGACAGTGTCACAAAGAAGTGCAGTGACTTGCCCAAGGCCACTCAGCTGGTCCCTGGAGACAGCCCTGCAGCCCAGACGGGGGGACTCAGTGTACCAGCCACTGTTTTGCCACCTGAACTACAGAGAATGACCCGGGGACACGCAGCTCAGCAGGAATCAGGGCTCCAGGGCTCCAGGGCACCGGGGCGCTTCCTCCTGCACAGTTCCCCACAGGGCAGTTAGGGCCACTTCTTCCCACCCTTCACCTCTTCCACCTGTGGTTCCTAAAGCGGCATCTCCAGGGAACCCTCCAAGATGTCCGGAATGGCTTCACGTTGGACAAAGACTTCCTGGGTGTGGAACAAGATAGGAAGCAAGTTTGGACACTGTGACAGTCTAAAGTAAGAAGCTGATATTTTATAAAGGAAATTTGCCCTGTTTACCAGATCCAGTTTTAAATGTTAATATCTCTGCTGCAAAAACAAATAAACATAGCGTCTAGCTGACAGTGTGTTGATATTCACATGTGGTGATATAAAGATAAGAAAGTTGAAAGGAAGGAACGAAGGGAGGAAAGGAGAGGGAAAAGAAAAGAAATGAGAAGAAAAGGCAAGAAAAGATAAGGAAAGGTCAGTCAATTGAGACAGGCACAGTAGTCCATGCCTATAATCCCAGCTCCTCAGGAGGCTGAGGCAGGAGAACTAAGTTTGAACCCAGCCTGAGCACATTAGTAAAACCCTGCTTCAAAATAAAAAATAAAAAGGACTGAGAGTATAGCAGGACCAAGAGTATAGCTCAGAGCGAAGGCCCTGAGTTTAATTCCCAGTGCAACACACACACACACACACACACACACACACACACACACCACGGGGTCAAATAGTAAACCGGAACCCTCTCCTTTTCCTCTGGGCCTCTTTTCTAGACATTCCATTCTGGAAGCTCTTTTGTTTGATCTTTCTTCTGGGGAGGGAATGCTTTGTTTGAATTCTTTCTGGTGGTCCTAGCTCTCCAGTGTCTTAACTGGGTCATTCTTCGCTCTGGATGGCTGAGCTGTGTGTTATAGGGTTTTTCACAGGACCCCTGATCTGTAACTACCAGTTACAGTTGGGTATCACAAGACTGTGCCACTCAAGAAGTGTCCACATGTGACTTCTGGGTGCCCGAGGCGGCAGAGGATCTCCAGTGAGAAGCGCTCTTCTGGAAATACTTGTGGCATGGTAACTGTTGTAGTCAGGGGTTGTGCAGAGAAAAATTAAAATCAGGACATGGAATTTATAATATTATTTTATGATGGTCACCCAGAGTTAATACAAGAAGCTGGAGGAAATCTGTATCTACACCAGAGACATAGAATATTTAGCCAAGAGCCTGGATCCCACAGCAATGTCCTACATGCATCCAGATGAAAACCTAGAGCTCATGACAGTGCCTCCCACGAGTCCAACTGGAGGTCTAGAGCCCACAAGAAGGACTCACGTCAGTCTCTTTTACGGATCTGTGCTGGGAAGGCCCAAAGGTCAGTGGTGGAAGCTAGGAAGTCTATGCCAGCAGGGTGAAGCAGCTGTGCTGGCAGGTCGAGGGTTCTATGCTGGAGCTGAGAAGTCACACTCAAAACAAAGACCAGGGCTGTCCTGAAAAGCACCACAGCCATCCTCAGTAACACGGAGTCCCTGAGCTCCTCCAATGACAAGCACAGTCAAGTGCATGCTACGAAGCCAGTGTGACCAGTTCATCCTGGAGACCAGGCACACGTCTTCCTCTCTAGAGCCAGGAAGCAATGCTGGATGTGAAGACCAGAGCTTCTCCAGGAGAACCAACGGTTCAAACAGCAACATGTAGGAGAACCCACAATGCCTCAATGCCTTAACACCTCAACGCCTAGCTTCTCCTTCTCCATGTCTCTATTTATGCTGGCAACTTTCCTCAGACGGAACATCTACACTCAGCATCATGGTGATTTAATTCTGCTGGCGTTAAGTTGACCGCCAGTTTTTAATCTATAGCAGTAACTGTCCTATTTTGCTGTATTTCTGCCTTAAACACTGACCCAAAGATGTCAAGGCTTTCAGATCTCAAGGCACGGAGATCTCCCATGCGGTCTCCCCAGGACCTTTTGCCTTTCTCCCTGGCCCCGCCTCCTGAACCTCCATCCAGTGGAGGCCACCTGCTGGCTGCTGCCCCGGAAGCACAAAGTGGGTCTTGTGGGGGCAGAGTCCCTGGTGGGTTCTTGGAGTGGGGACAGAGACCTGCCTGCCACTGCTGTTACTTCACCTACAGACCTGCTCAGTTCCTGCGGGCCTTCCTCTGAGCTGATATGGACACCAGCTAACATCACAGGCATTAGTCCAATGGCCCCTAGAGCAAACCAGTGTTTCATCTTTGATGGCATTGCTGGGTGTGGTGGTGCATATGTAACCCCAGTGACTAGGGAGGCTGAGGCAGGAGGATCACACCTTTGAGGCCAATCAGGCAACTAAGCCAGAGCCTGTCTCAACACAGAAAATAAAAAGAGGGAAGAGGATGGAGTACACCTGGATTCAGTCCCCAGTACTGGGGAAAAAAGTCTTTGATGATGTT
The DNA here is from genome assembly GCA_004027295.1 of Dolichotis patagonum. Taxonomy (NCBI): domain Eukaryota; kingdom Metazoa; phylum Chordata; class Mammalia; order Rodentia; family Caviidae; genus Dolichotis; species Dolichotis patagonum. The sequence goes on along the minus strand of PVJX010051544.1, from coordinate 7,212 downwards.
GATAAACATAAAACACCTCTAAACGTAGTTTGCCTGGAGCAAAGAGAGACTGGTACGTTGGCAGAAAAGACAAATTAAGAATGCTGACTCTAGAAGTTTGCTTGTCTTTATTATACAAGCAAAAGTCTGCATGATGTATGTACATATGGATGTTACTATGCAAGATAGGAAATTACTGTTTGCATTTTTTCAAATCAAATGTAAAAGACAAGTTAGACAAAACTGCCCATGGCTAGCTTCTCCCTGACCTCCAACCATGAGCCCCAAGGACTCAAGAATAGCAACAGCCAACATTTATTGATCACTACGTCCCGAAAGCTTTAGCTACATTGCTCATTTCGCCTTACCACGACCTCATGAAGCCTCTTAGCTTTCCCATCTCCACCTCACAGGGCAAAACAGGCTCAGATTGGTCAAGTCACTCTGCTGAGCTCATATTTCTTGTGAAGTCATGAAATGGAGACTCAAACTCCCAAGGTTTTTTTGCAGTTATTGTGGAAAAATTTTTCAAATTGCGGTGAAATACACAGCACATAAAACTTGCCATCTGAATTGAATTTATTACGTAGTGGTGCTGGGGACTGAGGTAGGAGCCTTGTACCCGCTACCCAACTGCTCTAACACTGAGTAGACCCCCAGCCCTTCACCATTGTTTAAGTATCGTGGTTTGGTGGTATTAAATACATTTACCACGCGGTGCAGCCAGCACCACCATCCATCCAGAGCATTCCTTTCATCTTGCAAACCACACTTCCATGAGCCTTAACGAGAACTCCCCAGCCCACCTCGCCCCTGGTACCCGTGCATTTTTCTATCTCCATGACTACGGCTACTCCAGGGACCTCAAATCAATGGAATCTCCCAGAGTGTATCTTTTAGGTCTGGCTTATTGTACTAAGCACAGTGTGTTCAGGGCCCATCCACATCATAGCACAGGTCAGAATTTCTTTCCTCTTACACCCAAATCTTGTTCCATCCTGGGGATATGCCATAGTTTGTTTATTTGTGCCTCCCCCAAGCAAGGGCCACCTAGGTTGCTTCCACCTTTTGGCTATGGTGACTAATGATCCTACGTGGGCATACAGACACCTCTTCTAGGCCCTGCTTTCTATTTTGGGGGATACACACCCCAAAGTGGAATTGCTGGACCATACAGTAATTCCATGTTTAATTTCTGGAGGGAGTACACCACGGGACTGCATACTCGTACAAACAGAGTCTGCACTGTTCCCTATTCTCACAGGACTGAAGGGTTCTGATTTCTCTAGGGCCTCACAACACTTGTTCTTTTGTATGCATTTCTTGTTTTTTTTGATAGCATCTACCCTGGAGGGTGTGAAAGGTGTCCCTAAGGTTTTGAGACGTAGTTATACACCAAGGCTTCCCATTTAGACCTCTTCTTCCGAACTCAATAGCAGTTTTGTGCTCCTGCACACAGTGGAAAGATCTTGATCAAGAGGACCCAGTAACCCCTCAGGATCTGTGGCCAGCACATTCCACACCTCTCAGCTTGTTGGATCTCTAGCAGTCAGGCTAGGCGTGGACTGGGGGAGGAGGAAGGGATGTCTAATCCCACCACCCCCTCCAGCCCTCAGCCTCCTGACGTGAGCAATCTGCTTCTCCCTCAGGCCTCTCTGTCTTGTGCACTTCAGCTTTCTCTGGAAGCACTCGGGAGACACGCAGGAAAGGACAACATCACATTGCAGAAGCCACCCGCCTCTTTTGATTCCATTTGCTTTAGTGAGAAGGAGCTTTCAGGAAACCTGTTCGGACTTGAGCTGGGTGGCTGCTTGGTCTCGGCAAATTCCCCACCTGGCATTGAGAGCCTGAGCAGAAGGTGTGGCCACTGGGGCAGGGAGAAGTGACTCACACCTGCCTGCGACTCAGCAGGACCCTGCCCTAGGCGGGGCCCCTTCTCCTCCTCCTCCCTGTTTTTCCTCTCTGAGGCTCCAAGCTCCTAGGCCTTCCTTGCTTCCAGGCAGCCTGGGAAACTCTGGCTGAAATAACACAGCGATGAGTCACCGCCCACCTGACCAGAAGGGGGGCCAGCAACTCAGCATGACTCTTGGAGTCGCAAGGCCAGAGTCCCCGTCTGGGCCAGGACCAGTTCAGACCATCTTTGGGTTGAAAGTCAACCGGACCGGCTGCTCCAAAGAGGGAGGAGGAGGAACTCCCCTCTGGACCAAAGCCAGCTTCATCAGGATGGGGGTGCAGAGAGGAGCAGGGGAAGCCGGCGGCGGGATTAATTAGCTTTGGGGTGTCTCCTGACAATTTAAAAAGCATCCAGGGTCAGAGTCATAGAATCCTAGTAGCATTTTAGGTTTTCGAATACAAATACGGTAGTCTTTCAGGATTAAAATAAAGTGCAGCATTGTTCCTCTCCGGGGTTGTTCTGGCACTCGCTAACCAGAGCCCCTAAATTCTCAGGAAATTTGCCAGCCAGATGAGTTCACGTGCATAGTGTGAAATGGGACTTCAGTGGGATGATTTATATCCCAGAAACTGACAAACCTACCAACCAGGGCTTCTTCCTTCCCCCAGCTGATCTGGAGCTGATGGCTCAAACAAAATGTGCTAACACTTTGTCCAGCATATCCAAACTCTTCACTTGGCGCCAAAGACACCAAGGCCCAGAGACCTACCTAGGACCATGTTGTTAATTAATGATAGAATTTAGTATCCAGATCTTTTGCATTCCGTTTCAGCGAGTAAATACCTAAAGCACAGTCCTGCCAACCAGGCCCAGCATCCTGTCAAAAAACGGAACCATGAGGCTCCATCACTACTGAGTGATTAACTGTTATCCTCAAGGAGATAGCGCTGCAAGTGAGAAGAGAGCTAGAGATGGAGCGGGGGTCAAAAAGAATTAGGAGTGTTGTCAGGTACAGGTACCAACGTGCCATGATAAATGTAATCATGTAAACGTGTTCTAATAAAGATAAAACTTAGGGCCGGGGATTTAGCTCAGTGGCTTAAACACCTTCCTGGCAATCTCGAGGTCATGAGTTCGATCCCTGGTACCAAAAAAAAAAATAAAAATAAAAAAAAATAAAGATAAAACTTAAAACAAGAAAAATAGTTATCTTGAAAAATAGGTTCTCAGGGGAAAGAGGCTGCCCACCATTAGACCCATCTGCATTTCCCTCTAATAGTTTAGGCCGAGTATTGAGCAATATTTTTACTACACTTATGTGTAAAACGCAACAGGATGACTTGGACACAGTCACATGTTTATTTTATCAACAACAGGAGGTTCGAATGTCCTCAAAGAAATAGACCGCGTCTGTTGAGGTCAAAAGTTTGACTACACAGGGGAAGAACCTGAGATGTGTACGCTGAATGTCCTTTATTGAGGATAAATTATTCAGATTTGCTCTGTGTAGGTTCCAACAAAAGCAAAGAAACTTGGATGCTTGCACTTTCTTTGCACAGTGTGATTCTCCTGTCCTTGCACAGATGAGCTGAGAGCGCTGGTTCCAGACACTTAGAAGGGGAGGGAAGAGATGGCATGAGCTGTCAGAAGTCAGAGTGGCAGTTAGAGGAGGGCCAGCGGAAAGACAGACACAGAAACCCTGGCACAGTCCAATGGGCCGCAAGTGCAGACCTTCAGGAAGGTAATGGGGTGTCCTCACCCAGCACAGAGCAGCAAGCCGGGGTCTCTGCTTCTCACCCAGACCAGTGAGCCCAGTGCAAGGACAGGAGGAGCCACACTGCACACAAGAAGGAAGAAGGAGGAATGGCCATCTCTCCAGAGGGGTGGTGTCAAGCCCATCTGAGGACAATATGCAGTGCTCGTGTGTCCGCAGCCACCTGTGTCCTCTTCCGTCCCTGGAGGCTCCTTCTCAGTTCCCACCTCCTCCTCCACCTCCTCCTCTTCTCCCAGCACTCTTTGCCACATCTGACTCCCAGACAGCACACTCCCTTCTCCCTAGCACCCCCAGCCTGTGCCCGAGGCCTCTGCCTTGCCTAGGATCACAGTACTGGTTACTCCTTAAACTGTCCTTGTCTTCTTCCTGCTCTGCCTGCAGTCAAAGTCTCACTGGAAGAGTGACATGATTCCTGACATCCCTGACAGGAACAAGAAGTCATTTGGGCTGGGCAAAGAAATAGAGAAACCAGGCCCTGCACAGGCCGCCATCTTGCCCAGAACCGGTGTACAAGCGGCTGGGCCCAGCGTGAGGTTGGGAACGAGGTCAGTCAGCCACACATGGCCAGCGCCCTGGAGGAGAAGCCCATACGTGGACCAGGAGGAGCCTTCCCACCCTGGAAGCCAGGCTGCGGGGGACTTTGCTCCTCTCTGAGGTAAAAGCCATGAGCTGCACAGAACAAGCGGGCTGTGCTGACATTAGAACCAAAGGCCTCGCACATCTGAGACCAGCTATTGGTTGTTGTCCTCTGTTACTACAGATGCTCCCCAGCAGAGATGGGATCATGTGCCCCAAATCCCAGCAAGAGTTGAAAATATTATTAAGCCGAAAATGCGTCTCTTGCTCCTGACCCACAGTGCACCACGGCTTGGCCACACAGCACTCTGTGGAGCGCCCTAGTTTCTCATCCTGGTTCTGGGGCTGCCTGGGAGCTGGGGCCGCTGCCCAGCATCACCAAAGAGGGATGGACCCAACTTCAAATTCAAAGTACAGTTTTCGCCGACTGGATACCACTCTCACATCATCCCAGAGCCAGAAGTTCTAAATCACACCATCCTGAGTCAAGGGCCATGTGTACTGAGGAAAATCTTTCTTTAAAAGTTCCAGTGAATCATAGTGACCACCGAGAAGAGGAAGGGGCCAAGGGCTGTACCTCCTGTTTGACCACAATAACTAAAGAAATGACAGCGGGCTAAACAGCTGTGGGTTTTGAAGGGATTTTTGTATTCATGCCACCTCCTCGTTGAAATTTCTTTCCTGACATCTGAACCTGTCCACTGCCCTACTTGTCCTCCCACATCCACAGTGACCTTTGATGCCTCCTTCTCCTCCTACCCATAACAAGCTGTTTCTCAAGCCGGTGTCCTCTGCCGCCTTCCCTTCTCTCTTCCCTCTGACCTCAATGGCACTGCCCCCTGGCATTTCAGTGGTAACCTTGTGAGATGTTCCAAGCCTGAGCCTGACATCTCTCCAGACAAATGGTCAACTGTCTTCTGGGCCACACTGCCTAGACTCATAGGCATTGTCTCAAACCAGTACTCCCCAAGCTGAATTTATTTCTTTCACATGAAGTTCACAACTTTCAAGACGGTCCTGGACTACATTCCTGCTCTTTAGGCTCACATCTAGTTATCAGGGCCCATTGGTTCTAGGATCATTGGTCTCCTTGTCACTGTCTTCCTCTTTCCAATCCGCATGTCCCCACCCAGTCCAACGCCCTGTACTTCTCCCTGGCATTATTAAAAACTCTCCTAACTGGTCTCTCCACTTTCTATCTCTGCCCATTTTAAATCAACCTAGGTCATCCTGACAGAGTTCCATCAGCAACCCAATCACAGATTCCTGCCCTGCCCTAGACACCTTGCTCTACCTGCCATTTAGGCCACAGGTGTGCATACGAACCAGACTCCACCCTTGCTGCTCCCAAAACACAAGTCCATGCTTCCTGCTATTGTTGGGGTCTTGGCTATGTCCCCCAAGGACCCATGTGATTGAAAGCATGGTCCCCAGCTCAGGGCACTATTGGAAGATGCTGGGACCTTCAAGAGGCGGAGCTTGGTGGCAGGAACATAGGTTATTGGGGGAGAATATGGGATCCTGGCCACGTCTTGTCTTTCTTTTTTGCTCCCTAACTCACGATATAAGGGTTTTTTCCACCGGTACTTCCCATCATGATGTGCTACTCTACCAGAGTCCCAAATCTGTGGAGCCAATGGATGAGGGGGTGAAATCTCCCAGACTTTGAGTGATCCATCCTCCCTGCCCACTCTCACCCAGGGAGCTGGGGAAGGATTTTTAACATGGATGGATAAGCAGCCTATCATCTCCACCTCACCTGTGTGTCCTCAGGAATGCTACTCTACTCTCTGAACCTCAGTTTCCTCATCAGCAAAAGGGGGTTTTTAGAAACTTCTCAAAATTTATGTACAGGTTGAGTGTCTCTTATCCAAAATGCTTAGGACTAGATGAGTTTCAGATTTCAGAACTTTGCAGATTTTAGATTATACATAATAAGATATCTTAGTGATGTGACCAAAATCTAAACACAAAATTTACTTATGTTTCATACACATCATTTTTTTTTTTAATGCACATAGTTTTTAGCGTACCTGTGTTCTTGGTGCCTGGAATCAAACTCAGGACCTCTCACTTGCCAGGCAGGAGCTGTGCCACTGAGCTCTATCCCCAGCCATGCACCTGTGTTTTGATTGTGACTCTCACACAAGGTTGGATGTAGAATTTTCCATTGTTATGATGTTGATGCCCAAAACGTTTCAGATTTGGGAACATTTCCAGATTCCAATTTCAAAATTAGGGATGCTGAAACCTATAGATAGATAGACAGATAGACAGGCAGGTATACAGAGACATAGACACACAGAGTCAAAGACAGAGCCAGAGTAATTATCATGCATAATAGATACAGTCACATGTTTATGGGTGTTTTTACTTGAATTAATTCTTTAAAACTTCCTAATTGACCCCTGGCTACAGTGACACACATACAAAGTCCAGAGTTCACTACGTTACCAGTAAGTGTGTGTGTCCTTAACAGACACATGATCCCATAGATAAATTAATGCTATTAATGCTAATGTAATAGGACATTCCTGTAAGGCTGCCCACTCGGCCTGGCTGCCTCTGGTCGCCTCTCCTGTCCCTCTAAGGGCCTCCTTTTACCAATCTGGAAATGAACAGCTCCCCTAGCCTGCCCTCTGCTGTGGCCAAGCCTGGCGCTTGCTCCTCCTGCTGCTGCCACTGCCCTTCCCAAAGTCACGGCTGCCTCAGCCCCTGCTTTCCACACCTACTGACCCCTGTCACCCAGGACACAGCTCAGCATCACTCTGCAGGCAGCGAGTGCACCCTGTCCTCAGCTCCACCATTCCCAGACCCTGCCTTCACTCAGGACTGACCCACCTGGCTGTCCTCCCTGCTGCACTCCAGGTCCCTGACTTGCTGGACTCTGTGTCCCCAGTGCCTAGCTTGGGACTTAAAATGCACACTTGGTGTGGCAGACTTTCGGCGGCCCGAAGGAGAGAGACCCTGGTGCGTTGGGACCTGCACC
>PVJX010051543.1:0-10254 GCA_004027295.1 Dolichotis patagonum | reverse complement strand
TGAATGTCACTATCCCCTATGCTTCTGTGACATTTTGCCAAAGCCCTAAGACTTTTTATTTTCTTTCTCTCCACTTGTGTCAGTTGCTCTATGTCCTGACTCTTGAGTTCTTTATTGTTTGGCTCTAAAAATTGTTTGGCTGAATTTATCATTTCAGTTCTGTGAGTAATTCACATATCTATCTTCTCAGTTCTTATTCATTTCTGGGCCCATATTTCCAACCATCTGAAGTTCAGCATGTCTGCATGTTCTTTGATTTATTATGTGCCAGTACATAAAATAAACAATTTAAAAATTTCAGTGATTCTTAACTTCACTCTCCACATAACATCAGCATTTTTAAGTTGGGGAAACATGCTGAGGCAAACACATACACTTAGTAATATTTTTGCTAATTAGTCTAAGTTTTTGTTTTCTGCTGAATTTGATGACATGGTTCTTAAATTTAGCTCTGGAAATTTTGGAATTGGTCAAAATTGTATAATTTAATAAAGGTAGTAGGAAATGTAGGATATGTGTTGTTTTTAGAAGCCAGTAGAGTAACCAAAGAATGAAGCTGGAGCCTCCTTAAATTCTTTCTAGGAATTAGAAAATTAGTATGCTACTATCAGGCCTAACATCAGGTATATTTACTGGGGCTTTGGGTGACAAAGGAAGGATAAAATTCCTAAGGATTCTGGGAACCATGTGAAGTTTGAAAACTGACTCTTTTAAAAAAATTGCTAGCCTAGTAAATTTGTATAAAAATACTCAGAATTTTTTTTTGTCTTATAGGGTCTGTTATAGTTTATATACAGTTGTTTCCCAAGAGCCTCATGCATTTACTGGTGGGATTTTTGGATGAGGGTTGGACACAGGGCTCCATAATTGACTTGGTATTAGGAGATGAGGCCTGGTCAAAGGGAGGTGGATAGACACCTGGAAGAGTGTATTTCCTTCCCTCTGTTCTTCCCTGCTCTCTTGGCTTCCTGGGTGCCATGATGTGAGCAGATTTCCTCTGCCAGACCTTTCCACTGGGACTTCTTGCCTTGGAGCTGGCCCACTATGAACAGAAAATATGAGCCAAAATAAACTTCTCTTTCTTTAATTTGTGGATGTCAGGTATTATGTTCCACAATGAGAAAGTAATTAAGGCAGACTCATAGAGAAAATAATAAAGTGGGGGTAAAAACTGCATTCAAAACATAGATGAGGACTCCTGCTTTATATGTTTTGCAACTTACTCTAAATTTTTTATTTGTCCACAATAGCTTTCTGATATATGAAATCACTTTTATTCCAGAGAACAATGATTTAGGTTCACACTAGTCATGTTTCTAATGCCTTTCTAAGGCATTTTTATAATAGGTTGAAGGTATGAATAGTGCTAGGAACTAGATGAAAGAGAGGCCTTTTGTACGGAGATGCTAAGCATGGAGCAGGATGGAAACCTAGGGCTAGAACACAGTTTGCTCAGGGCCAGCTTTTGTGACTGTGAAATGTTTAAAATGCCCTGTTCCTGCTTAACTTTTGTTCACCTTATACTCATTTTTGCAGAGAATGCAAATATGCAAATTTGCAGAGAAATGTAGCAGTTTCTTAAAGACAAATGGATCACAAAGTTTCTTTTGCACTGATCAGCTTCATTTATCATTATCAGGCCAGGCCACCCTATAGGCATCCAGAAGAGGCAAACAACCTTGTCTACAATATTTATCTGTCCTTCCCTCTTCTTTTAATTTGGTTTCCTGACAGGTTACCCTAGGGATATAAGTTAATGGTTTTTCTTCCATGCAAGTAGTTTATTCACATCTAAACTGAACCCTTCACTTTCTACTGTCTCTTGGCGGTATTCTTGGGCAAACATTTCCACCCAGATAGCATTATAGCCCAGTGTAAGAGTTGCCAGGCAGCGTTGTGGGTACGTAAGATACACTGGTAGAAACAACTTATGTACTGTGTAGCCATGGAATGTCCATCAGTACATCTACTAGAAACTAAAATCATTTGTTTTAGTAATAAATTAGTCCTTAAGATAATTGTAAAGCATGTTAAAACAATCATTCTTGAACTTTTGTGTCAAGACACCACGGAGTGCAGTATGTTTGCAGGAATAAAAAATGCTGCATATCCAATATGAAAACTTCTTACTAAAGTCTTTGGGTCAGGAGAAGAGAGAAAGGGGAAGAGTGGATCAGGTACAGATTCTTGCTCTTCCCAATTTAGAACAGTCATTACAAATATGAAGACTATTTGCCAGTACTCTACATTAGTAGCATAAACATCTTGAAATTTTGTGTTGCTTAATCACTCAAACATACGTGGCCTAAAGTTTCATGTTGGTTAAATGAAAGTAACCCATTGAGAAATGACTGGTCCTTGAGGGTTCACACTTCATCAAGTGGATTAATGCACTGATTAGGTCATAGTTTGATGGTTACTGGGAGGTGAAAGGCATAAGTAGCCAGGCCTAGTTAAAGAGAGGGAATCATGGGGGCACAACATTTGCAACTATACCTGATCCTTTGCTTTTCCCCTCTGGCTTGTTCTTTTTCTTGCTGCCTTTGGCTGCCATGAGGAGAGCAGTGTTCTTCTCCCAAGCCTTCTTCACCATGAGACTCTGCATTACTACAGGCTACAAACAACAGAGAAAAGTTACTGTGGTTTGAAACCATTAGGCAAAATATTTTTTCCCCACTTTTTAGTTGTTTTTCCAAGTATGTGGTCACAGGGATGGAAAGTTAATACATCCTGGGAAGATATTAAAGACTAAACTATGATGTAGAATTGATCCTAAAAAGTCTTTTCTTGCAATTTCCTTAAGAGCCCCTTACTACCTTTTCTGACTCTCTTTATGACTCCACCAGTAGAGTTCTAGCAGCTAAGGCCCAGGGCAAAGGGATGTTCCTAAGATTAGGAGCCAAGATCTGTATTCCACAAACTTTCTCTGTGGTTTACAAGTATACAAGAAGAAAAAGTGGAGGTGAGGGTTTGTCTTTTGGCTATATTTCTGCTATTCTTAGCCTGCCAGTTTTCCTTTGTCTTCTTGCTGTGGCTGAGAAAACTGTAGACTAGAGTAGAAAGTCTTTTATCTCTTTCTACTTCCATGGAGCGCTTGCAATCCAGAACCCCGGCTCTTTTCCCATCCAATCATATTTCTGGGTGTATTGAATTCCTATCTTCCAGTTGCTGTGGACTGTTATGTTGCATGTAGCCATAGATTGCAGGTACACTAGATTACAGTTCCAAGTATTCTTTGCCATCATCCTATACCTGTGACTTAAACCTGCAGTAGCTCTTCTTTTCAAGAGGTTCTATTTCCTGATACAAGGAATAGTCCATTGGTTACCTAGGCTGGTACTATACTGGCCATACCTGATTCTCCTAGCTTTCGAAACTTGAATATTCATGGGAGGAGGGTGATGTACCCCAGGCCATGTCCTCAGCTAGGAATGATGCAGGCCAAAACTGTAGTCAGATTCCTGGCGCACAACTCTGCCAGATCCTGGGGTCAGTCTAGAGGTTCTATCTATGATCTGTTCTCTGCATATGGGGTACTCCGTTTCTACTGGCAGCTGGGACTCACCATGGCACATGTGGCACTGAGTTTTAAGATAAGCCCTGTACTAGCTTTTCTGTATACTGCTCCCTGTTCTAGCAAATAGGGGTTGTGGATGCAGACAGTGCGCTTGGCTTAGTGCAGTACAGCAGCTCAAACTATGTGTATTGGTTTGATAGTAGATCACAGAGTTTTACCTAGCGTATGGTTTTAAGGTGGCAAGGCTGGTACAAAGTTTGAACTCTAAGGTCTATATTTAATTCATTATTCGCCCTGCAAGCAGGTGGCAGCTCTCTGCATGATGTCTTCTTGGAGTGAGGGAAAGCTGATACAGGTAACTCTTACTTTCCTGCCTTCTTTAATATTTCATTTTGTCATACTAAAAGTAAGTATTATGGTGGCTCACTTGATCTTATCTCTTAGGTACACTGATGCTTCAATGACTGCTTCAATCAGTGTGCATGCAGGCAGATGATCATTGGAGGATGTCACTCAACTGTCACCTTGCTCTTCAGCCTTTCCCAAGTACTTTAAGGAGGATGTCTTTTTAAAAAAATATTTTCTCAGTTATTTATATGGGAAAAATTGATTTGCAGATATTTATTTAGTATCCAGCAACATTACTGAGCCTTCTTGTAAGTTATAATACTTTCTACATTCTAGTTCTAATTATGTGAGATATGTCAATCATTTTCAAGGAGATCGTTTCTTTAGCTTTTCTATTTTATGTTCTAGAATAGTGATCCTCAAGCAGTGCCATTTTGCCTTTCAAGAGGAATTTGGCAAAATCTGGAGACAGTTTTTACTTTGCTATATTAGGGAGAGACACCATCTTCTAGTAGGCAGTTTCCAGGGATGCTGTTAAGCATTGTGCAATTCAACAAACAGCCTTCCCTTACCCCAACTCCATACACACCAATAATGAGTTATCTGACTCAAAATGTCAATGGTGCTGAAATTTAGAAATCCTGTTTAGAAAAATTCTAGAGAAATACTAAGTAAACATGAGGATAAACCAGTCTTGACTTATTTCTGATTTTAATGTTAATGCCTATATTAAGAAGTGCAAAATTCAACGAGTCTGGTCTAAATAATTGGACAGTTAGTCAAGAGCACTTTGTAAACTATTAACAGTCTAGTGGTGATAGATGGTTACTGTGGTAATGATTCTCAGTGAAGATAACTTGGAGAGATGTGTTTATACAGAAATTAAGGCCATTACTTTATTTACTGTCATCTGGGTTCATCCTTTGCCTAGCAGAAAATTGATACTCAAAGCAGAAAATATATTGAAATGTCAGTTAATGTCAGCCAGGTTTTCTTGGAGTTGACTATAGAAGGCCAATGCCTTAAGACATGCTCCTCGGACAGTGATAATATTCATGGCGAATGCTTTTTGTAAGTTGTATTGTATAAAGTTTTGTTTGTTTCTTTGTTTGGTACCAGTAGTGAACTCAGTGTCTTGAGCATACTATACCATTTGGTTATACTTTAAGGACTGTAAGCTTTCTTATTTATTGTATACCATGTTTGAATGTGCTTTGCTCTTCTTTCTATTATTGGTTTTTGCCCTCAACATTTTAAGAATATTTTTCTATTTAAATTTTTATATCTAGATTCGGGGGGAAAGCTGTTATTATTCTATGAGTTCTACATTTTTTTGTAACTACTATCTTTTACAGAGAATTTTATATTCTCAGTGCTCTAAAATTTTGAAGTCTAACTTTGTTTCAATATCTGTTCCTCCCTGGAGCCCAAATTCATTTTGTTTGCTAGAACTTCATTTTTTAAATGTTTTAAATACCATTTCTTTAGTCCTTTGGCTAAGAATTTCTAATAGTACTTATTCAGTTATCTGTGTTCACTTGAATATCCAGGGTTTTTTTTTTTAACTTTAGCTTTTTCTAAGATGGTTAATAGGTTCTTTCTTACTACCACTTGTTTTGTTTCAAACAAGACCATCCTTTGCATCTAAAAATATTAAAATTTATAATATTGTGCCTCAATTTCAATGGATTTTTTAATTGGAAATATTTCCTCTCATCAAGTTTAAGAAGTGGCAGCATTATATAAATTAACAGAACACATAATATAAACAGGTGCTTTTCTAGATAAATTACATGTATTAAGTCATTTAATTCTATTGTTCATAATTATAAAACTCACTTTGCAGAGTATCAAACTTGGCAATAAAGACATAAATACGTACTAATGGCTATGGAGCCAGTAAATTTTGGAACTAGACACAATTCTACAGAGCCCTCTCCTCTTTTCCTGCCAAGGGTTACCCTGAAAAATCTGACCTAATCTTACAAACTCAGTGTTTGTTGTAAAAGTAATTTACTTAAGTATTTGCTAATTGGCTCCCAGTAGAGGTGTTAGGGGAAATCATCCACTGAGCTGCAGTGCATTAATTGCCTTTGTGTAAAATCCTGTTGTCTATTTAACATCTACCTAAATTTATGAAAGTGAACCTGGATTACAGCTTTGTATCCACCCAATGATGGAGACAATGGAGAGAAACTTTTGTTTATTCATTTATACTTAAGGTACCCACTGTCCCTCAGATGGTTTTGATCAGTCCTACATTGGTGGAAATATCTATTCTCTTACAGTAACATCTTTGCACATAATTATGATGCAATACATTTATTCCAAGCATGACAATGAAAATTAGGAAAATAGAAAAAGGATGTAGGTCTTCAGACAAATAGAAATGATCAAGACTATCACATAGCCAATTCTGAGGTAGATGACAATGGGAAGACTTGTTGCGCTACCCCAGAGTTTAAGTCTTCACCAGATACAGATGGTTCAGGAAGACTGTCAGATAGTTTTCTCTTCCGGTTATATTCTTCTACTCTCCTCTGTTCCAAAATTTGGCACTCCAGAAATTCTCTGCATTTTTTCTGTTTAACTAAAGACTCCTCTACAAATTGTACAAGCTACAGGGGGAAAGCAGGTAAGGTCCCATATTCAGTAACAAGTGTGCAATAAGAGGTAAACTATCCAAACTGTAGCCACTACCTGGACTAGCAGTCCCTAGACCATGATACAAATACAAAATCTGAAAAAATTCTGAGACCTATTGAATCAGTATCTGTACTTTAGAATGTGACTAGGTGATTCATATGCATATTGAGGTTGCAGGATCTCTGATTAAAGACATTCAAGCTCTAGGTGAGGTCTTTACTTTCAATGGATATTAGGGTACTTCATTAAAAGTATTGATTACTTTAAGAAACAAGTTACTACTGCACTGGTTTTGACACCTGTCTCCTTGAATCATATGGAAATTACGCTGAGCTGCCATACACTATTTTCAAAGATTTAGCTATAAGTGCTCTGGCATAAGGCCTCACTATTTGTATCTCCTTCATCTATAGCTCTTTGGTGAGTCTAATGTCTATTAAATAGAGTTGAGAATATTTGTACCAGCGAATTTTGTTTACTTTGATTCCCTGAGAAAGCAGTGAGTTATTGAAAAGGTAGCTACCATTTTGAGCTGGAGTGTTCTCCAATAACCAGGAAGGCTGCGTAGCAGTATAGCATAGTAGGTGACTATTCACATCCACTGTCACATTCTAGAATAGTGAATCTCAAACGGTTCCCAGCTAGCAGCATCATAACATTGGAATTTGTCAAAAGAGCAAGTTTAGATTTCCTAAACAACCAACCAAATCATAACTTCTGTGGGTGGATCCCAGTAGTTCATTTTAGCAACATCTCTAAGTAATTGTGGTGCAAATTTATTGATTCCTCTCTAGTCCCTTTGAATCAGATTCTCTGTGAGTGGAATGGAAGATCTGTTTAAAAATTTCTGGTGAAGAAGACTTCCAAACCAGCAACAGAACATATATTCTGTTCAATTTTCCATGTACATTATGCTTAGAGAGACTTTTCTGTTTTATATTGAGTTGAATGTTTCCTTACCAAGATTCCTCAATCTCTTTCTCAGTCCATTTCTAGAAATAAGTTTCTGTACTTGTTAGAAGAGAAATAACCATATATTATTGTGTGGCCATTGTCTGATGCATATTTCCCAGAAGCCAATCATATTACAGAGGTTATTAACAAAATGGCACCACTTATCAAAATCAGTTTACTTACCTGAATTTCACCAGCCTGAGAAGCTGTGATCTTCAGGTCTTCTATGACCCCAGTTAACTCGTCTTCCATATTCACAGCATATGTTAGGGCTTTTTGTGGAGTTCCTGGCTGACCTATGTTGTCTCTCTGTAGAACAAGAACAAGGAAGTCAGTTTTCTGATTTTGACACTGTATTGTTACATTCTGCTTCCTTGGTTGGATGATGACTAGGTTTGTGTAGTCAAATTGTTTCCATATGTTGCAGCCCAAAGGGATCAACTAAAAATCTTAAACACTGAGTCTTGAGGACACTATAGACCCTCCATTGATTAATGCAGGTTTGACTGTGGGCATCAGAATTTTAGAAAGATCACCAGATGATTTTAATGTGCTACAAAGCAAGGGTATCAAGGGTATATATAGCACAGGTGTGTATACAATCTTCTGTTAGAGTGGTAGCTCAGTTACATTATAAGCATGAATTTACATGTGTTTATAGAGCTGAAGTTAAAAATTCTTTCATGTAAGCAACATAAACAGTAGCTTATACAGAATCGTAATCTCAGATTCCTTCTTAGGAATGTCTGCTGCAAGTAAAAATGTATTTTGGAATTGAAGAGAAAACCATATTAAATACTTGAATCTGAACATGATTAATGTTTAGAAATAGGGTCCTACTGGTTCTGGGTAGAACACATGGTTATATTGCTTCATTACTGCTTGTTTTGACAGATCCTTGCATTCCACTCACAAAGAATCTGATTCAAAGGGACTAGAGAGAAACCACTAAATTTGCAGTTTTCATCATCTCCAGGTGGTAGCATTACTGATTTAGGTTCTATATCTCCTTTAGTTCATTAAGAAGAGCAAAACAAACATTTAGTGTCTAAATTTACCCAAATATATGTTGGTATTTGCTCTAGTGCTCAGATCTAATGAACCTATGTAAGACTTTGAGTATCCTAAGAAGTTAGACAGCAACTGACTATTATGCAGACCTGACAATAGCCTCATAGAAATCATAGCAAAGTTATAGTCACCTCAAAAGATGGAATCCTGACCATACTCTCACGTCTTCTTAGAAATCTTAGGAAGTCCTTTGCCTGTTTAAACTTCACCTCAGCCACGTTCTCAAAGAACACAGCAAAAGAAGGCATTCCTGTTGTTTCGGTGAAGTAGTAGGCCTGAGACAGAAGTGAGAATGAAAGGGAAACTGGGAGTAAGACAAGGGAATTTGTAACCTGGGAAACCTGCACAAACTTATTGTGCTAGCTCAGTGGTTGTCCAGAAAGCAGCTTTTTGGGGGCATTCTTTGGTGCTGTTTGTCCTTTGACCTCCAGGAAACTATGACTATCTTCCAGACATTAGACTACCTCAAAGATCTGTCACCTAGAATCCAGTATATTATTGTCTAATATTTGCAAATGATGGCCTTTTAAGGGTCAGATTTGATAACCTACTTGCTAGTACTTTATTCATTAATTGTGTAGATCCATGAGAGAAGTTCAGCATAACATAACTGATATTTTAAACTCATTCTATTTCCTTAATTCTAATATATTTATATTAATTAAGAAATAGCATATGGGTATACATTTGCTTGTTCTGTCTGCCACCACACTTTGATACACATAGAATTTTTGGGCCTCACTGAAAGAAGTGTGATTCTCCTTATAGCTCAGAGTTGAAGTCACAGTTATAAATCATTTTTCCACAGATTGGCAATACCTAGTCACTGAGTTGCTATTACACCTTTAGGCAGGCCACAAATATGGTCATTACCATTACTAAGGAAATAACAAATGTATCATCACCCAGATCAGAACTAAAGCCTCCCTGAATGTTGCTCAAGAGCCCATACTAACCAGAGTTAAATACATATCACCGATAAACATCTGGTAAGCTGCTACAAGGTTAATACCATTTGCACATTCTTCAGGAAAAGGATTGTTGCTCTGATATGCCATTTCAGCTCAGGGAAATTCAGCCATAAAATGTGCCACTACTCATCTAAAGAACTTCTTAAATACTAACAAGTATATGGGCAGCCCACTTCCTACAGTCAGATGAAATATAATCCAGCTGAGAGTAACAGCTTTACTCTACCAAGAACTTTGTTTTTGAATGAAAGAAACACTCTCACCAGAGAAAAGTAGGTTTTTAAAAGGAGGGAGGAGGGGCTTAATCTTTCTCATTATCCCATTCAACGTTCCTCTGTATTCTCATCTTTTCTGTGACTATGATTTAAAAAGGCTATTATATACTTCAGGGAAATAGTAAAATACTAACTGATGCAATGCACTAACTTTAATATTTCCCATTCTTAAAAACTGTTATACAAAGTGTGCTAGAACCCATACTGAATCTAAAAAGACTTGCTAAAATGCAATCTTTCTTTACCAGGAATCTTTATGTTAAGGAAGAATACAATGGAGTTGTGAAGTATCAGAATCATTTCAGCTGAGGGAAGTGGGCAGGTTTCACTGATAAATTGGCATTCTAAAAACAGGACTTAGAAGCCAGGTAAAAATGCTGGAAAGTGGAAATGGAAGAAGGCAGTCCACATAATAAGAAGGAACACAGGTTGCAAATACAAGAGTAGGTGGTGATTTCTCTAAATAATTGTC
>PVJX010051542.1:0-10271 GCA_004027295.1 Dolichotis patagonum | reverse complement strand
AGTGTTATCAACACTAACTGCTAGGGGAGAAATTGTCCCACTCATGAGTGCGTGGCCTTTGCTATCTGCAGAGTCAGCAGTGACAGTGGAATGGCTTTCAGAAACAGGAGCACGCCTTGCCATTCGTAGTCGCCATGCTTTCCACTGTCCCTTGGTCCCATCGCCTCTCAGCCGAGGAGACGTGGGCTCTGTGAAAGCAGAGCTGTCAGACTTCGCAAATGCTGGAGTGAGAAGGATGCAAATGTCACAGATTTCAAGAGGAACATTCTAGAATAGCTACATTTAAAAAGTACTTTGCTGTTGAGGATCATCAGAGTGCAGTGAGAATTAGCATAGGAGCTTCTCTAAGGAACTTAAGAAAGCACACTCCAGGAGAAGCAGGAATCGAGTCTGGAAAACATCATTTCCTCAGTGCCCTTCCTTCCTTCTTCCTGTGACTTTTCAGTCATGTTCTTCCTTCCTCTTTGAAAAGTATACAGTATTAATCCAAAGGTGCAAAACTCAGAGCAAAATGTCATAAATCTGAAAATGAAAGAGAATTATCACATAATGTCCTGATTGCTAATATTGTTGATTGGTTCATTCACTCATTCAGTTACTCATGTCACAAATATTCACTGAGTGCTTACTGTTTGCCAAGTACTAACAAGAAAGACTTGAAGACTATTAAACTTTTGGTCTTTTTGGAGCCTTCTTGCTTACACGGAAAGTAAACTGTGATCAGTGAACACAGTACTACATAATAACGTCTGGTGAAGAAAATTAAAGCAGAGTAGGAGAACTAGTGAAAATTGATTATTATATTTATTGCATCTCTTTGGCTGCCTTTGCATCCCCAGTAAGCTGGGAGTGGCAAAGGAAATTTCCAGATTGACTTTCAGGTTAGCACAGTTTTCTACTTGGTATTTCAGCCCTGTTCTTCCCCACTCTCCTCCTTACCCTGGGTCCTCCAAGACCTGATCCCTAAATTCTGCAATGTAATTAAGCTTCCTTCCTTCCTGTTGCCTAACCCCTACATTCATTTGCTTGAATGAAAGTAATGAAAGACAAGTGTTGAAATCAATGAACTAGAAAACAGAAAAACAATAGAGAAAATTAACAACAGCAAATCTTGTTCTTTGAGATCAGTAAAATTGTTAACACTGGCCAGAGTGATCTGGAATTTATTATCAGAGAATAAGAATTTTAATGACATATACATTCACTTAATAACAGAAAACATAAATGAGAGAAGTGAGATTACAAATTCTACAGAAACTAAAACCCTTTTAATAATGTTATAACATAATTTTATACAGATGCTAGTAAAATTACATCAATTTTATAAACATGACAATAAATTTGACAACTTAGATTAAGAGCATATTTGTAGGACAACCTACCTAAATTCACTCACGAAGAAACTGACAATCTTAATAGCCTTGTATCTACTTAAAATTTGAATTTATAATTAGAAACTCATTAGCATATTTTGAACTCTAATTGCTTCCCTAAAGAATTCTACCAAACATTTAAGGAAGAAGTGATCCTGATTTTGCACGAATTTTTGTAGGAAATTGAGGAGGAGGGATTATTTTCCAACTCTTTGTGACCAGAATTACTTTAATACCATAGTCGAAGACATTCCAAGGAAATAAAGCCAGAGACAAACAATAGATGGTCAGAAACTGAAAGTTTTAAAATACCATTTACAATATAAGACACAGTTATAAAGTATTTAGGCACCAGACATTAACATTCAAAACTACACAAAGTGGTGGAAGACATTAACATTCAAAACTACAAAACATTGCTAGATGAAACCAAGGACAGTGGAAATAAATGAATATACCTGATTTGTGAGTAAGAAGATTCAGTACTATGAATATATCAATTCTCCTCAAGATGATTTATAGAAGATTCAAAGCAATTGCAATCAATATTCCAGAAGGCTTTAAAAATACTTACATAAATTTATATGACTATGCAAAGAACTTACAAGAAATGGACAGTCTTAAAAAAAAAAAAGTTGGAAGACAAACACTTGGCCACAGGGCTAATTACAAAGTTACGGTAATTGAGAAGACTTGAGATTAACGTAATGATGGACAAAGAAAGCCAATTTCTAGGTCATGAAGGTTGTTTCCTAAAAGAAAGCGGCAGATGCTTATTAACTTTTCCCTGTCCCTTCAGGTGCCTCAAGCAATGGTTCCCAAAGAACCCCTGGCACCATTAGCATCCCCTGGAAGCTTTTTAGGAAGCTAATTATCGAGTCCAGCCCAGAACTACTGAACCAATTTCAGTGGAGGAGGCCCAAGGTCCTGGTTTTCTAAAGGTTTCCACATATTAGTGACACATATTAATGTCTAGGAAGTATTGCTTTGGTTTCCTCCTGCTAGAAATCCTCTCGGATCTGGCAGACAGGTGAAGAGTTTGGAGACAATTCGATACCATAGAATTAATATAAAAGTTGGTGGCCTTTGTCCATGAAATCCATTAAAATATACTCTCAATACTGCCAGACTGAGTTAACAAATAAAAAATAATCCCATATTCAGTCATCAGACTGTTGATGATAATTTTGCTTCAGGGTGAGCAAATGGCTTTAACCACGTACTGGCAATTGAAGCAAAATTTTGATTTCTGGAACTAACCTACTGTAAATAGATGCTTCAGAAGGATGTAGGGGTTGTGAAAGGAGATGTAGGATTCTTAAATCTTTCATTAATCTTTTTAGAATTCTCTCTCTTTCTGTCTGTGCCCCCTCCTCTCAAATTCATAAATCTATGCACACTCAAAAATCTAGGTACACATGTGTTCACACTAAGAGTTCACGACTCATGCAACAGGAAACCTTACTGTGGGACTGAACGGTTTTGATGCCTGTGTGGTAATATTTCTTTGATGGTCCAGAGGTTAAGTTCTGTGCTAACTGGATATGAGTTGTGAACTAGTTTCTGGAGAACACCTGAGTGAGTAGGAATCTGAGCAGCTTCTATGGCTACCTCCAATCCTGTGAAAAAGATACTGTGATGGACTAGGAGACTGGCTTACTGCAGTCCTTCTGGAATTAGAGAATAACTAACCTCAGCAATCAGAGTAACTCTGTTCCATACACACAAAAGAGAGGCATAACGAGGAATTTAAAAATAATGAGCACCTGCATGGATTTGCTCCTTTGGAGCAGTCTCTCCTCATCAATATCTGCTTTATCTTTTTTCTACCAGGTTATTAAGAGGCCA
Organism: Dolichotis patagonum; assembly: GCA_004027295.1. Classification (NCBI taxonomy): domain Eukaryota; kingdom Metazoa; phylum Chordata; class Mammalia; order Rodentia; family Caviidae; genus Dolichotis; species Dolichotis patagonum. The sequence continues at coordinate 7,050 of PVJX010051542.1, read as the reverse complement.
GGTTTAAATCTGAGGTCACTGTTCTTCCCTGCAGCATGTCATAGTTACAATTATAGTCTCCACATTGTGGATTTTAATCAAGATAAAATTGATTATCATCAACTGAAAAAAAAAATCACTTCTATTCAGCATAAGAATATATCAGCATGGGTAAAATGTCACCTTTTAGGATTTGGCAGACTGTCAGGCTCTTACTAAATGGTCTCCACTTCTACCACTGTTTTTCCTTTGCCTCATAGTAGTGCTAATTTGTTTTCTGACTGCCAAAGTACTGCCAAGAAAAGGCATTGTAAAGCCGAGTAACAGGAATCATACAAATTTCTCATTTCAAGCACAGCTGATTATTGCTTTTTTCTTTTTATGGAACTGATTTTATCATTTTTGTGGCACAGAAAGACCAATGATTGCAAGTCCCTGGTCTATTGACCGACACATGCCTGTGCTACAATTGTCCCTCCCATTGTGAACAGGAAAAACATGAATGACAAAGAAGTTCGAATTTGGCTGCTTCTTCTTTTAATATTGGTTTACATCATGAACAGGCATGGCTAGCAGAAAAGCGAAGAATACCCAGAGAGACTTTAGGCTAATATTTTATTCTTAGTCTTTACCTTTTGGTGAAATGGTCCTTAACATCATTTCAGACTATTATGACACATTTCCTACTGTAGAGTAAATGGTGTTAGGTAAAACTCAGAACAGACAAATTTTCCCAGACTTTTAGATGAAAGGAACCAAATATTTGTGTCTAGAAATGTGTTAAAACATTTGAACAGTGATTATAGATTACTACAAATTTTGCTTTGTACTAGACATTGTACTGTGTTTATTTCACCATTTGTTATTATACATAGCTTTTATAGCAGACTCGTGTGATGCTTATTATCATTTCCTTTCACTAAGGCATAAGGAGTTTAAGTAAATTAAGCAGGCTGTAAGATGGCACAATATTGTAACAGGGGCAAAAATCACACAAGGCTGACTCAAACTCACAGGCTCTTTCTGTTGAAGTCACCAACAACCCGAAAGCTTAAGCTGGGTTTTTTGTGTGTTTGTGTGTGGCAGTAGTGGTGGTGGTGGTGGTGGGGCTGTCTTGTCCTGTGGTATCACTTCAATATTCTTATTTTAGAAACTCAGATGAAGCTTAGAAACTTATTCATATTCCTTAGTACTAGGCCAGTAATGGACACAAACCCTGTTCTTCATGGCTGCCTTAGCTACTTTCTCATTGCTGGGACAAAGCGCACAGTACCTGCAGTGTGGAAAGAGGAGAGGTTTATCTTGGAACACCATTTCAGAAGTTTCAGTCCTTGCGTGGTTAGTGACATAGTGGAAGAACCCGGGTGAAGGAAAGCTGCTCACATCACTGTGGCCAGGAAGCAGAAAGAGAAGGGAGGTGCCGGGGAAGGAACCTTTCTAGGTTACTTTTCTAGGTCATGTGCCTCATATCTCTCCTCTAATCAGGTGCCCTTTCTAATGGCAAATCAGCAGCAGCAGCCCTGTAATTCAATCACTTCCCACAAGCCCTTCTGCTGAATATATAAGGCTTCTGGGGAACACCCCAGATCTAAACCATAACATTCCAATTCCCCAAAGGGCTTATGCACATTTTCATTTATGAAAAATCCATTTTGTCCATCTCTTAAGTCACAAAAGCCTTGATAGTTTAAGTCCAAGTCCAAATTATCCTCTGAGATTCTAGGCAAACTCTACTGTGAGCCTTTATTAAAAAACAAAGAGACAGTTGAGCACCACTATCATACAGTGTGGTACAGAGTAAGCATTTCCATTGCAAAGGGAAGAATAAGGGGATAGAAAAGAATGGGACCAAAGCAAGGCCAAAACTCAGCAGGGCAAACATTAAATCTTGCAGTTCAGCACTAGGGTCCACTTGTGCTGATGAGATATGAACTCCAGAGAGTTTGGGTGGTTCTGACCCTGTGGCATTGCTGGCTGCAACACTCACAGCCTCTCTTGGGGTGGCTTCACTCATGCCTCCCTCAGACATTCCATGTTCTCGGCTTCTCCAGTCCTTAGGCTCTCTACCACATGACTAGTTTCCCTCTCACAGCTTGATACACTGCCGTCTCAGGGGCATACTGCCTGGATTCCCAGGCCTTCTGAAATTTTGGTGGAAGCCTTTCTGACCCAACAGCTCATATGAGCAAGCTCATAAAGTCAGCATCATGTGAATGATGACAAAGTCTGTTGCCAACTCAAACAATAGCTGGGACCCCTTGACTAAGGGCTCTTGCGGCCTCTGAATGCCTGAGTAGCAAATCCCAAGGAATCAGCTTTCTAGGAGGTCCCCTTTCAGCACTGAGGCTCTTTTTAAAGCAGTTTTTCACTTTTGTAACTTTGAGCCTGCAAAGCCTGGAATCTTACTGGTTCCCAGGTTCCCCTCAAAACATGCTTCCTGTTGTCCTGAGGCAAAGTGCTTGGCTTCTTTTTAATCTTTTCAGCAACCTCACTCTATAAGGCACTGACTTTGCGTATGCTTCCTTCGTGGGGAAAGTGGAAACTATTAAAATGGTCTTTTTTCCTTCCTAAATTTCAATATAAACCTCTCTAACAGCTGCTAGCGGTACCCATACACAAGGCTGAAATTTGTTCTCTGCTCTTAATCTCAGGCTCCTGCAAAGTTTCAGGACATAGGAAAACTGTAGACAAAGCATCTGCCAGTGTGTAAAACGCATGGTCCCTGGCCCGTCTGTCAATGGAATCCCTGTTCCCAGCTGAAATCTCTTGAGCCTGCACTCCACAGTGTGCGTTTCTATCAGCGTTCTGGTCTTCTGAGCTCTGCCAAGAATCTTACAACTCCACCCTTGGTACCCAATCTTGTTTTGGTCACTTTCCTCATGTCATCACAGGGACAAAATAACCAATGCCTGCAATGTAACCACTTAGCAGTCCAATTATTTAAATACAGGATGACCAAAAATTGCATAAGATAATGTAGTGGGAAATACAAAAATAATTTTATCAAATTTATTCAATATGAGAATTGACTGGTTGAAATGACAACGGACTGAGCAACACAGGATAGGATGTGAACAAATACGCTGCCTGAGTGATGCTTGGGGTACACCGTTATGTGGTTAAAGGAGGGAGGTTTATTTTGGCTCACATTATAGAAGTTTCCATCAATGTTCAGCAGGCTTAGACACATCAGTTCCATGGTGGAAGAGCCTGGTGGAGGAAAGCGTCTCATGTCGCGACAGCTAGATGGCAGAGAAAGAAAAAAGGAATGAGGAGAGAGTCACATTGGAAAGTCCCCAGTGACCACCTCTTCCCACCAGACCCCACGTCCAACAGCAGGTCAGCTGTACTGGCCTTAGGATTCAGTCACCTTCCAAAAGCTGCACCCAAGAGTGCATGACACATTTATGAAATAGTCTTGATTTAAACAATAAACAATGGCCATGAACTCGAAAATTAGGATTTATCCACAGAAATAGTGAGATGTTTATACTGATTGATCTTATGCCTGTTTATAGAAATATTTGAATAAATGTGACAAAAATGCCTGAAACTCCTAAATGGACCTGGTCTCTCTCTGTCTCTGTCTCTGTCTCTGTCTCTCTCTCTTTACTCAAGCTACCAAATCAGATGTTAATCTTATTCAGCAGCATTCTTGTGGGCATACCCAGGATAATGTTTAATGAAATACATGGACACCCTGTGGCCCAGTCAAGTGAAAACATAAAATCGGCCTCCACACTCTTACCCCAGTACATGCTCTCTAACACTGAGCAATGGGCTTGCACAGAGTAGCACATACTTACTGATTGACAGTAGGTGTCCTTAGAAGAAATTTCAGGCATAGCAATCAATTCTTAATGCCTCATTCTTTTTCTCTATTTGCCCACAACTAGTGCTGATGGAAAACGCTGGGATTGTTTCTTTTTATAATACAACTTGCCCTAGTTAAAAAAATGGTATTTTGATTTTTCCTGTCTCTCCCTGCCTTAAATCTGGCTCAAGTTTTTATTGAGTGTCTCTTATGTTAAATTTCTAAACAAGATTCTGCGAGACTAGTTAAAAAGAATAACATCTACTAAATAAAGCGTGCCATTTCATTTTTATCAGTGTTGCTCTTAGAGAAATTGATGGCAGGAGCCTAAATTTGGATCTAGGTATGTGGTGCTGTTTTAGATCCACTAAGAAATGAATTGTTTTGCATTCATCGTTCTTTATTTTATAGCAAGCATTTGCTCCTTTTGATGAAGTTTTGCAGGGGTTGTAACTGAGGCAGCACTGGATGTGGAAATGAACAATCAGGATTTAAATCTTATTTATACTACTTATTGGTTATACACTCTTTGGCACATCTTGAGATTTGTGTATCCAGTTTCTTTGACAGAACAATACAATTCAGCTAGACTCATTGATAGTTTGGTTCATGAACCTAATTTTTTCCCTGATGGTGGGGAAGATGGCTGGGGTCACATTCCTTTCCCAAGGTGGAGTTCAGTAATGGAAGCAAAGGCTTTGCTGAATACTTCTCTTTTTGAACTGAATTTTTCATGAGCAGAAGCATTCATGAGCTGAGGTGCAACTGTATGGTTTCTGCAGTAATATATTCTAGCAGAGATAAATCTTCAACATGTATCTTCAGTTAGCTTACCCATTGTCACATTGAGGACAATGCTCCACCTTAGAGGAATCATGAATTATACTGTGTAAGCATAGGAGATCTGGAGTTTGTACTCAGGCCTATCAGGCTGAATTCTAATTATACTACTTTCCTTCTGTGCAGTCTGTAGCAAGTCAGTTAAGTTTTCTGCTCCTCAGGTTTCTCAGCAGAAAAGTAATGCTAGTAATAACTATCCTTATTATGTTGTTTAAGCATGAAACTAAGAATACTTGAAAAGTACTCAGAACAAAAGAGGGTATGAATGTTTAGCTTTAAAAAAAGCTACACATTATATTACACACTTTACATATATTTCCCTCCCTACAAAAAATTCTGTTTTCACGGAGCTATCACTTTTAATAATTATCACTTGTGTAGTATATGGTTTCACAACTTCTGACTGTCACATACTTTGGAAAGTAAAATAATTAAAAATCCTTGATTGTGATCTTTGTGTGAAATATTTAACAGCCATGACCAAAATGATCTCTGGAATAGGCTTACACATGGAAATTTCTTTCTCTATTCCTGTAATATTATGCTTGGTGTCTATGACGTAGGTATGTGTTTGGAAAATGGTTTATTAGCATGGCTGTGACTTTCCAACTCGCGTTCCACATAGAAGGTACATGCTCAAAGAACTGGAGTGCTGGCTTGCTGTCGCTCGCTCTCTGTCTATCTCTTGCCTTATTTTTTGACACAGGGAGCCATGGTGCTTCTCACCAAAGGGTGGTGTCTTAGTTACTTTTTTTACCTGTTTCTGGGACAAAATACCCAATACCCAAGATGAAGGAAGGAAAGGTTTCTTGGAGGTTTCAGTCCACACTCAGTTGGCTCCACGGCAGCATGGCATGGCGGGGTTCTCTTTATGGCGGCTGCAAACAGCAAGGCCAAACCGGCCAGAGAGAGACACACACACCTTTTTCCCCCGCCATTACATCATATCCTGGCTCCACCCCTGGGTGGGTGTAGCACTCTCACCACCAATCCGAGTGCTAGGCAATGAACCAATCACAAAAGCATAATTGCCTGAGGCTTGGGGGCAGCTGACATAAACCATGAATGGTGAAAACCCCAGGAAATAAGCACAGCCCCCAGAAGGGCAGGAGCCCATTCTACAGGTAGGGTTCACGTTTTTTTGTTTGTTTGTTTTTCTGTGTGTGTGTTTTAAATACCTAATTTTGACATTCTTTGGATTCTTTCTCAACCTGCTCCTTTATCTCAGGATCAGGTTCTTGCTCTATACTTTACCCATTCAGCTAACTTACAGCTTTCAGCATTCCTTTGGAATTCTGCCTGTGATGGGTCTGGAAGGAAAGGAGGTGAAATTTAGCTTTGGGAATGCTGGTCTTGGATGACTTGAACTGAGCCTAGAAGTTCCAGTCTCTTAATAGTACAATTTGAGTCATGATTTCTTGGTCTCCCTTTAAATTTATCTTTTATTTCTTCTGTCTTACCTTACAATAAATATTGGAATAACTACAAGCCATTTGGTGTTAATCTGACAGAACAAGTGTTTCCCACCAGTCTTTCAGGTGCTCGATGTCCATTCTAGCCAGAAGGCTCAGACTGTCGTCACCAGCCATCCCCACGCTGTGAATGGACACACCTGCCATAGTCAGTGTCAACTATGCCGATAAACCACAGGCCACTTACAGATTTCTTAGAGACTTAGTCTTAATATCGTTGAGTCTGTGGGGAAAAAAAATTGAGGATGGGTGGATAGATGGCCAGAATTCTTAAAAATTTATAAGGACACCTAGCATTCACAAATCTTTCTCATTAAATGATACCTGTGTTAACTAATATCCTTAGTTAAAGGTAGCAAAACCTACAAAGTGTGATTTCTAGCTAATGATTTGGGGTTTCTTTTGTTCTTCTTGTTCTTTTCTTTTTTTTTTTCTGGTGTTTTCACTATTTGTCAGAAAGACAAGTTTTCCAAATTCTAGAAAACTACAAATCCAAATTCTGTATCTTCTCTTTCTCTCCTCTTAGGCAGCTCTTCCCACATAGCTGAGCCTTCGTGGTGACTCTACCCAGCCCCCACCCCCTTTTGTTTTCTAGAAGACACTCATTAACATTTGCTAATGTATGCTAATGAGCATTAATTACCATCTCTGATGTGAACAAAAGCAGTGCTACAGAGGATGGCAGGATGGGGACAGAGTTCAGCCAGCCTTTCCGTGCTTCTTTATTCTCCGGGAACAATGGTCTGCTTTCACTCCTCTCATAATTCTTCTGTGTTCTTTGTGTGTTTCCTTTTGTTTGTTTATCCCTGAATCCTGACAACTGTTCTCTTTCATCACTTAGAATACTGCAGAAATGCTATGGAGAACAGATCGATTCCTTTTCGTTCTAAATAATCTGAGAATATAAGCATCCCTGCTAAGAGTTTGTAGTTTCATCTTGTTGCT
>PVJX010051541.1:0-10272 GCA_004027295.1 Dolichotis patagonum | reverse complement strand
CCTTCATCCCACTGGCATAGACTTTCTAGCTTCCACTGCTGCTCTTTGGGACTTTGAAACACAGATCTGTGAAACAGATTTGCATAAGATATTGTCATGAGCTCTAGGCCTCCAGTTGGACTCGTGGAGGGCATTGTCATGGGCTCTAGGTCTTGAGCTAGACTCATACAGGACATTGCCATGGGATCCAGGCCCTCAGTTGGATTCTTTGAATCTTTAGTGTGTGGACAGATTTCCTGCACTTCTTTGTATTTGACTGTTATAAAATAATTCTATAAATTATGTATCTTGTCTTAAATTGTTTTCCTTGCAAACCCCAAACTACCCTCCACACTTAGTCAGAGTGACCTAAGGACATACCTGGTCTTGTCACTCCTGTTCTTAAGGTTCTTCAGTGATTCCCCTTTGTCTCAGGACAAAGTCCACACTCCTAGACAAAATCCACAAGGCCATTTAGGACAATGCATTGATGTGCCTCTCTGGACATTAGCTTTAAACCAAAAAGAACTGAGTTCACCAAGTTCTATCACACATGTGGGCCTTTAGCAGAGCTATTAGCTCTACTTGGAGAGTTTACCTCCCCAACTTTGCCCCGGTCCTGCCTCAGTCCTATTGGCTTTCAGGTATTAACTTGATGCCTGACTTCACCCCACTCCAAGTTAATTCATAGTGCATGCTTTCACTTTCATCCTGCTTCATCATTCATCTATGCTGTTAAAACCTTGAAGGCCTAACCCAAGCTTGTATCCTTACCACCTGCCATCATGCCTGGTTTATAGTACTGCTCAGTGAACATTTGCTGATCAATGAACAAATGAGCATGTAACAGGAGCTCCTTTGACACTGGCCTTTGCCTGTCCCTGCCAATTGTCTTTCCACCCTCCCTAATCCTTTTTGCTAAAGAGAAGCTGTTCCTTAGGCTTTCCTTTCCTTAGTTTTTAGTTAACCAGCTACAAGAGGTAAAAGTCCCCTGTGACATTCTAGCCAGAGTAAAAGAAAGGAGACCCACCCCTTTCTGTTCTCCTAACTGCCTTTTCCCTCCCTGTAAAAGCTCTTTGCACTCCTGAGCTCCCATGGTAGAACTCTGAGGAGCTAGCCTCTCTACCTCCTTGAGGGCCAGACCTCAGTAAACTCGATTCCTTCCCACTAACTCTCATCACATCTCCTGAATTTCAGCCACTTGGGCAGTCCAGAATTCGATTTTGGCATCACACCACAGCCCTTCACCTCTGTCCTCCAGTCCCCTGGGCAACCAGGACGCTGTTTTCTGAAAAATCTGCCTCGGTCCTCTTGTTACTGTCACATGCCGTTGCCTGAACAGCACTGACTTACGAGGGACACTAAGATGAGCTCAGCTCTTCTGCAGCTTTTGCTGTTTGAGGCAGTCTCAGATTGCTAGCTGCTCTGCAATGTGGAACATCAGCACCAACCCCATAATCCACGTTGACAGGCCCCTCATTCCGGTAAACTTCCAAAGAACAAGGAAGTTACCTGCCATATGGTCCTACTTTCTGTGTGGATAGCCAAAGCTGTGGCCAGGTTTGCCAGACGACTGTTGAATGTGAACTCTCTCACTTCCTAAAAAGTGGCTGGTTTATATCTGACTGCATGGTCACTTTATAAGAGGGACTTTGAGGCCAGTCCTGCAGATGTCCAATGGGAAATAAAAAGCAAGGTAAAGCTTGGCATCTCTGCCTTCATTTTATATCTTCTTTCTTTACTTTAAAACTTTGGGCAGATCCCTGCTCAGTTTTGCACATGGGAATGGGAGTGTGTGTCTAAAAATTGGTAATACAGAGTTTATTAGCCCTAAATTTACCTAACTTATTCCACTTCAAGACTGAGGACACCAAGATAAGACCATTTTCAGGATTTTCAGGGACATTCAATTACTAACTTTTACAAAATTCTTCCAAACCCCTTAAAATAGCACCTTGAAGTCTCAAGTCATTGCCCTACACCTATAGTCACCATAGATTCCAGGAAAAGCAGCCTAACAGAATACCCCATGAGGAGATTGCCCCTGCTATACAGGAATAATTACCCCATGCTAGAGACTGGGGCTGATCACCCTAAACCTATGCAGGAATAATCATCTTGTGGAGACCAAACTGCTCCCTCACAAGAACCAGTCCAGAGATAACACACCACACCATGACCAGGATCATCTATTCTGCCAGCTGTGCAAAAGCTTCAGGTACGAAAACCCCCAGCCTTTGCCTCTATAAAACCTCAAAGACAGATCTTGAACCTCTTTATCTATCCTCCCAGCACAGCCCATGCTGATTATAAGCCTCTTCTTCTGTGTTTCACCACTGCCTGAATGGAGTTTTGCGTTGGGCGGCCAACCTGGTCTGTTGGAATCCAACCAGCACTTTTATCCTAAACTTCAGTAACAGCATCTCTGATGATAGTCAAAGCAGTTTTTTTTTACAAAGATGTGCCTTACAAAGCTAGAGATACTCAGAACACTGAGAGTTATGACTAATTTCCATTCCTTGTACCAGTACCTGTAAGGTTTGAGAGCCTGAATTCTAGAATCACACTGTTTGTGATGGGATCTGGTTCTACCAATCACTAGTGGAATGTTTTTGGGCAGTCAGAATGACCTTTTTAACTTTTAATCTTCAGGGTCCTCATCTACAAAACAGAGGTAGATAGTAATAGTGACTTCTTAGTACTGTTGTGAGGGATAAATGAGATCATCAACGTAGAAGAGGTTAGAACAGAATAGAGCCTCAAAAAGTTACAGCTGTTATTATTTGCGCCTAAGGAAAAGCAAAACCCCAGGGGAATGTTCCTTACTCTAACAAACAATTCTCCCACTTCTTCCTTTTCAGGGTCCTCTTTTGAAGACTTTTCTCTGTTGGAATGGGGCAACAGAGTTGTTTTACTTCAACTGATCCCTGAAGTGAATGTCAGTGTGGTCTTCTTCTAAACAGGACTCTGCTAGTCAGCTGAGACCCACACGTATGTGTCGGGCAGGAATGGTGACAGACAGGTGTTTCAACCTCATTTCAGCTTCTTTGCACAGCAAATGCTGCAGTCTGTTTCTCCCTGAGTGACCTGAAAGGAAACACCCTTCAGTACAGCAATAATTAATTTTCATCCAAAGAAGGCAATCATGGATATGTAAAGAGTGCATATTCTTCCCATTAACACAGCTTTGACCCTGCTGTTTAAGAAATAGTTATTCTAGCCTTATTATGCTAAAGGACCACTGCCTTCTTTCTGGCCAATGTCTTTCTTTCTTTCTTTCTTTTTCCTTCTCTCTTTCTTTTAAAGCATCTCCCTGTTAACCTAAAAAGTCTTCAGCCTGAATCCAGAGACTAATTGTACCATCTCCTTGGCATACTTCCTCTGATCCTCAAATAGTTGTTTTTCTTGTTGTTCATCCCACGGTTCACTTCCCACTTGGGAGCTTCAGCCCTTTGTGGGAACTCCTACTCGGTAGCAGTTTCCACCTTGAAGGCCACTGCTTAGTCTCAGCCCCCTGCAGAGATGACTAACACATTCTAAAGCCAAAGATGAATCACTCAGGTTACCAGCTCGCACCAATTATCTCACAGATTCTATGACCTCCTCCAGTGCCCACCTCATCTTACCTCATCCTCCTGGAACTATGGTTTGGACTTTTGTCCCTAGCCACCCACCTGGGATACACTGCTGCCCACATTTCTAGCACTGGTGTATCCCTGGATATATGTTTCTTTTATACTCTATGGCATTAATAAAATAGTGTTGAGTTAACATTCAATTCCCTGTTCTGACTATAACTCCAAATCTTCCCACAATTGAGCAACATCATACACCTCCACATCCCATTGAGAACCTTCATAATCTATTGTATTGTAGTCCTACAATTTCTCTAATTCCTCACACATGCAATAACAATAAACACAGTTCTTTACAGGGGAAGAGAAGGGGAACCCTGATACCCAAGTTCCCCAAGAAACTGGTAAGAGTTAATTCCACATAAATCCCAAACCAATGCTTCTGGAAGCAGCCAATAACCAAGCACTCTTAATGGGCTCTCCAGCTCACCCCACCCCACCCTTTGCCCCAATTTTCTAATTCTGCTCAGCAACCACAACCATTAAATTCAGAAACTAATTTGTAAGGAAAACAATGAGAAGAATAATAGTCTCTCTATAGGATTCCAATGAAAGGTCCCACCAGGACTAGTGCGCTGTAAAGAACAGAGAAAGGCATCTGGAGACAAATGCCTATTAACATTCAAACACCCAGGTGGAATGGAAGCTGACCCATTGCAAAATGGAAATCTGGCCCAGTACTCAGGGGCCAGCAGTCAGGTTCACATTATTTATCCTACAGTCACTAATAGCAAGCAATCTCATACCTTGCTCCCTGAAACTCAGGGAAAACCTATAGAACATGCCCCGGGTAAGTTTGGGTTACTCTGGAGTATACTATTTGGAAAAAGGAAAATCAAGATGAGAAGTGGGAGAGAGAGAAAGAGCCAGAGAGACTGGAGAGGCAGTGAGGTCACAGAAGGGTAGTCCTTTCACAGCCCCTGCAGAGATAGCCTGCCTTGCTGGGAAGGAAACACTGATTCGATCTTCTATTCTTCATGGATGGTGGCTGGGACTCAGAGATGGGTACAGATTCACCTTGAGTCATCCAGTGAGTCATAGACAGGAGGCAGAAATAGATCTTATGACCCATCATCGTTCTTTGCCACAGATGTCTTCTTGTATCTGGAACCAGGACTCCTGAGTGGGGATGGATTCTAGTGTTCCTTTGGAGCCACGTTAGTTCGTTAGATGAGATTTCTGTGCTCTTCCATTCCAAGGGCAAATAAGTTAAAAGTCTAGGGCCAGGATCTTCAAACAAACTTTCCTAGCCAAGGCTGCTTCTCCACTGAGATAAAGTACACCTGTTTCCTGTCCTTGGCAAACATTTGCTTTCCATTTCTCCTTTGCCTCTCCTGACTTCTGGCTTTCAAACACCAGTCTCCGTAACTATTGACTCTCCCTGAAAGCTCATGCATCCCAGAACCGTTCCTTGATTACATGGACCCAATGTTTCTCTTTTCTCTTACGTCTACTCTTTCAGGATTGACCAGAAAGTGTGGACATCCAAGGTCGCTACAGTTGCAAGTGTCATCAGAACTCAGGGTTAGTTCCGATTTCACCCTCCTCCTGTGTTCAAGGAAGGTGTGCCTTTCATGACCCATTCATGTTTTGGGACTGCTCATGTGAAGATAGTAGTATTTGCAAGAATCAATTTTATTATTATTCAGGTTTGTCTCTCCAACAGGTCTTTCCATCAGGTCATTCAGTTTTAAGAGAAGGGGACATGTCACACCATGCTGTGCTACATGGGGAAACACTAGTAGAGTGTGTTGATGGTGGAGAGAAAGGGAGCAAGAGGAAAGGGGCGCTGCCTTTCTGCAGGGTGGAACAGGAGAAGCAAGGTAAGCAAATTTAGGATTGGCTACTTTAAATCATTTCAGTGGACTCAGAAGTGCAGAACTTGGCTGTAGTGCCTGATACACCGCTCTAGGGTGATTAGGGCAAGTGAATAGTGGCCCAAAATGTGAGAGCCAATGAGAGAGGCAGCTGGGGTATGAGTTCTGGGTGGGCTGGTTGTTTGGTCTAGGAGAGAAATGCTCCTGGCAAGTACTGTAGTTTACTATTTCTAGGTATTGACTAGCCCTGAGAGGAAACGTTTCTCAAGGTTCTTCAAGGCTCCCAGAGCTAAAGCATCAGAAATATAGAAAATCCAAAGGCAGGGTGAATGCAAGGATCTTTGGAGCTGCTGCAGCCATCTTGTGACTATAGGTAACAACCAGTTCCTGATATGCCCCCTCTGGCTCCTGAACTTGTTAAATCACTGGGCAAAACAACTCTGACTCTTGATCTCATTATATGAGATAGCAAAAGCATTCCTGCTTTAGCTACCTTTGTTTAGTTACTATTTTACTCACAGTTGGAAACATACTAAGTAATATGGTATCTGAACCTTCAGTTTACACAAAAGGTAAAAAATTCTTTTAGAGACTGATGCAAGAGAATTAATTGCTACTTTGAGCCCAGCCTGGGTAACTTCAGACTTAGAAAATAAAAATTCTGACTCCAGCATGTTTTGTTATGTTATCATTACACACAATGAGTACTATTCTGTCATAAAGAAAGATGAACTTCAGTCATTTATAGGAAAACAGATGCACCTCGAAAACATTTTAAGGAAATAAATCAGACTCACAAGCTTAAATATCACATGGTTATATTTTCAAAATGAAAATAAAGAGCAAAATAAAAGATAGATAATAGGAAAGAGGATAATAGATCTTTCTCAAAAGGAAAGAGGATCAAAAGATTAGGGGGAAAAGGCATGAAAAAATCAATTAAAATGTGTTATGTACATGTTCCAACTTCCCACAAGGGATGGAAACATTATGTATTACACACATGTATTAATAAAATAAATTTTTAAAAACTGCTTCATAAAGAACAGGTAGTTTGAAACAACTCATTCCCAGGATGCAGGAACTACAGATAAAGTCATAATGATCCATTTGTTTAGAGTTTTATATTTCTTGGTTTCTCACAGTTGCTGATAAGTTCTCCAGAGTCAAAGCAGGAAGTGAAAAATGAGTATCTGGATGCATCTGAAGGAGAAAGGCATCTTCTGCTCATTCTCTTTTCCTCTTGACTCCTGGATCCTTATGCCCATGTTCTCTCCTGAAGATATGGCTGGACCTGAGGGAAGTGACATGACAAGGAGGGGAGATGTGATCTGGAAGGTGTGAAAGTAATGAAATGCAATCACTATTAGGCTAAAGAACCAAATTAATATGATGAGAAAAATCTGAAAAGTGAGAAGACAAGATTTCTAATGGCTAGAGTATAGCTCAGTGGTAGAACACTGACCTAGCATGCACAGAGCCCTGGATTCAATCTAGCACCAAAGGAGGGGGAACACAAAGTTCCTGCTCTCGGCTTGGCTGCTGTCCAGATATATGCCCTCTGCCAAATCAAATCACATTTTTAGGCTTCAGTTTTCTCAACCATAAAATGAAAGAATTGAACCAAATTATTCCTGGTCACTTCAAACATTAAAATCCCATGATTCTACATATAAACAGACCACCTCAACCCTCTTTCTACTAAAATATCAGCCATATATAAATAAGTTCATTTTCAGAGACAAAGACTGATAGAAGAACTGGTTGTAAATGGCTTTGTTCTGCTAAGATACAGAAAGCAGTACTATTCATTATATTGTGAACACTGCCATTATGGGTTGAATCATACGCCTATCTCCTAACCTCCAGCATCTCAGAATATGACCTTATTTGGAAATAGGTTCCTTGCAAGTGTAACTAACTAGTTAAGGTGAGGTCATACTGAAGTAGGATGAACCCTTAATTTAAAATGATCAGTTTCCTTATAAGAAGAGAAAGTCAGAGAAGGAGAGAGAGAATGTCACATGAAGAGTACCAAGATAAAATTCCAGGTGATTTGTGAGGCATCTATAAGCCAAGGAATGCCAAGGGTTGCCAGCAAACACCCAACGCTAGAAGAGGCCAGGAAAGTTTGGAAGTGAAGGAGATGGTCCTGCCAGTAGGTTTGGCTTTAGAATTCTAGGCTCTAGAAGTATGAAGCAATGCATTTACATTGTTTTAAACCACCTAGTTTGTGGTACACTGTTGCAGCAGCCCTAGGAAATGAATACAGAGATCAATACCTGATAGTCACTGAATGCCTACATGGACCGGGAGCTGTGCGAAGTAGTCTATGTGCAGAGCCTTCTAATTTTCACAACTTTATAATGTTCATGCTATTTTTATCCACATTTTACAAGTGGAGAATGTAAGGCTTTGGGAGTTAAGTTCATGCCCATAATCATCCAGGCAGCTGGATTTTGTCTATCTGAAGCTTCTGTGTGTACCACACTTTGTGTTATTTTGTGTGCTCAGGATGTTTGCCCGACCAAACTGTATAATACAGCACCCCAAATTTACTATGTCCAAAATATATTCTCCATTTCGCCATCAAACTTCAATTTTCCATTAAAACAGGTCCTTCTGCCTTCCTCAAGTCTTAGTTGGTGACTCTGTGTACTGGCTTAAACCAAACTCCAGAGTCATCCTCATGTTCTCCTTCCATCCACTCCACTTTGAATCCTCAGTCAGTGTATTGAATCTAATCAGTCTCACCAGCCCCACCATCACACATACCCCATCCTAGCCCACAAGTCCCTCCTTTGAGGCGACTATGCTCTCAATCCAGACCCTACTACTGTCCTGTTTGAAGCCCTCCTGTTATGGCTTGTGTCTGGATGTCCTCTCAGAGCCTCATGAACTCATGGTAGAGGTAGGAGGGGTGCTTTTCAGAAGTGGCTGGATCTAGAATATGTGGCTCTGGGATTAAGGATGTGTGATCAATCAGTCCACTGATTGATTTGGCAGAGTTATGGCTAGAATTAAGGATGTAAGTGCTACACCTGCCCTAATGTGGGTACCCTGCATGAGATGTAAGGGACAGAAAGAGGGCTAATGTGCTCTTGCCTGCCTGCTTGCCATGGACTATTTCTCTCTGTGATGCCCCTCTGCTATCCCCACCCTCTTTTGGAGCCAGCTGACTGTGGACTGAAACCTCTACAAACTGTGAGTCAAAATAAACCATTCCTCCTTTAACTTTGGGTGTCTCCTATTGTTTCCAGCAATGAAAGGAGTAACTAACATACCTCTGCAGTCTTGTCAGTTCACTCTGAATAAAACCATTCGTTGCATGGTACACAGGGCCCTTTGATTTGGCCTTCACACTCCACTGAAGCTTCAGTATCCCTCCTTAGCTATCCTGGTCATTTTCATGGTCTTCAAACATTCCTCAGGACTTCTATACAGAAATGTTCTCATCCCCAGAGCTTTGCCTCTGGGTTGCTTCCTTCTCATTATTCAGGCCTCAGAGTCCTCTCCTGACCCACATTTCAACTAGGCTCATTCCTTTACCTCACTCCATCCTATTAGTTTTTAAAAATTTTTTCTTGTTCTCTGAAAATTATCACATATATATTTTTATTAACTTACTTTTTTGTTTGTTTTTGTCTCTGTCCATTAAAATTTAAACTATGAGAGCAGGGCCTGGTTCATTGCTTTATTCCAATGCCCAGAATAGAGTTTGGTACATAAAAGGTGCCTCATAAAGACTGCCTGACTGCATGAGAAAAACTGTAAGTGTCTCAAACCAGGCGCTGTGTTTTTGGTGTCTCTCTCATGTCTTTTATTCTTCCATGTTCAGTGTTGTGACCCAAGCAGGTGTTCACCAAATGTTTACTGTTAGATGACCAAAGAATGTGCTTCTCCTTTTTTTTAATTTTAAAGAGAATAAAACAAAAGAGGACAGAACAAAACAGATCAGAACAGAACAACACAAGCAACACAGCACTTTACAAGAGAACGGATATTAACAGTAGCTACCATACTGTCTCTTTCTTTGTAATAGTTGAGCATGGCTTCAAATACAATGATATCAAACATAACAAAATAGTATAAAACCATTCAAAAAAGAATGAAAGGATTACAGCGTATTCTGAACCAAATAACAGAAAATGATCAATGGCTACTATAATATCTCATTTTCCATAAAAATTTGTTTATACTATCACATATATTAAAATCCCAATAAGATACAACATGATAGAACCAATGGTAATAAAAGAATAAAAGCATGGTAGGACTTCAAAGCAAGATGATATTAAATCAACAATGGCTGCCATAATGTTTTGTTTTCTTCAAAACAGCTGTTTATACCATTACACATAATAAAGTCAAACAAAACAGAATAAAGCCATTCCAACTGATGAATGAAAACCTTAAAAGTCTTCAAAGCTATGTAATGGGGAATCATGATTACCATAAAATATTATGTACTCTTACCATTTCTCACACTAGGAAGACTATAAGGTATTTACACATGTGAGTTTGGTTTATTTTGCTTATGAGTATGGTCTCAAGTTGTATCCATTTATTTATAAATATCTCAGTGTGATCATTCTTTATAGCTGAGTAGTACTCTATTGTATAAAAATAACACATCTTTTTTATCCATTCCTCAGTTGATGGGCACTTAGGTTGTTTCCAAGATCTGGCTATTACAAATTGTGCTGCTATAAACATGGGTGCACATATATCACTGCGGTATGATGTTTTCAGTTCTTCTGGGAATATGCCTAGAAGTGGAATAGCTGGGTCAAATGGGACTTCCAAACCCAGCTTTTTGAGGAATCTCCAGACTGACCTCC
>PVJX010051540.1:0-10264 GCA_004027295.1 Dolichotis patagonum | reverse complement strand
CACTGCTCTGTTATTGCTGCATAGAAGTCCAGAAAATGGCAAAATTGTCTGGAAAAAACACCGGAATCACCTGGACAATGGTTTCCCACAGTGAATTTGGCCATTTATCCACTTAGTCTACTGTCTGGATCCAGCAGTTTGAAGTAGAAAAATGGACTGAATTGGTTCTAATTTTTCTAAAAGCCTTGGCCCTCCCCAAGAAAGGACCTGCAGGCTGAGCTCTTTTGAGTCCAAAATTTAAATCAGATTCAGCCCACTTGTCATCAGTGATCATGATCAATTCACACTGACAATGTTAAGAATTCTGCAATTTTCAAAGACACTCTTTTGACCTCCAAAGTGGATTAGAATATTTGATGCTTAGCTATTCTTTAAATTATGTCCTACGTCATTTAGTGGTTTGAAGTCCTGGAAGCTCACAGATGATAGCTTTTTTTGGCTTTGAAATGAAGCCAAAAGTATACACATTCATTCAAGTAGGGGATAGTACTATGGAAGTTTCTGTGAAAAGAATTACTCAGAAACTTTTTTAAAGATTTTTTTTTTTTTTTGGAAACAGATTGCCAGTAATGATGGAGGAAGACAGTTTAAAATTAGGAAAGACACCTAGATTAGGACTGGATTTCAAGTGACACAGATTCAACTCTAATTTAAGCCAAAGAAGCTACTATGTTTGTTGAAATAGGTTCAACACTGAAAAAAGCTACAAGAAGCAACTCACCAAGAGTTCTCTCCCTCCTGATTCTATTTCCATTCATCTCTCTTATCTGCTTTTCTGTGCTTCCATTGTGACAGTTTCACTCTCTTTTTTCTGGAAGTCGTCTTTTTCTGCAGGGAAGGGAACGTGGCTGCCAGCGGCCTCAGCCTCAGCTTCACACCAACCCCACAGCACAAAGAAATGGTCTATGGCTTTGCACATAGAATCTGCTCAACTTTATGGATGTACTGACATTGTGTCTAGCACTAAGAATCCACACAACTAAATGTGAAAACTAATGTGAAAACTGCGAAGAAATTTCCAGTTGCCATCAAAAGAAGGAAGGCTCACCTCAAGATACACAGAAGTATCTTTGAATTCACAAAGTGATTACCTGAAAAGAGAATGTGTTACGAGTGACCCAAGTCTGGGAATGAGGCATGGAAGGGTCATAATATAAAGGCCATTCCTATAGTAGTGACTTAAGTGCTGTTTATTAAGTTTGAATTCTGTGCATCAGAAAGACAAGGATAGAAGAAGGAAAATAATGGGCAAGATGGATAGATGGATGGATGGATGGATGGATGGATGGATGATGGATGGACGGATGAAGTTTGAATATGGCTGTTGCATTGAATTTCAGATTGACTCAGAATTTAGTCATCAGGACCAGTACTAGCTACTATTTAAGAAGAAAAAGAAAGAGCTAGTAAGTGAGAGTAAGAGACAAGTAAACTCTAAGTGATATAACAATAAAAAAGTATAATGATAAAAATAACTGTCCAGAAAGAATATAATATAAAATTATCTATATATGTTCTAGTGAGTACTGTTTTTAAAGTGGTATATAAACAAGAACTGGAATATATAATAAATAATATTTTAGAGTAGATGTAAAGTTACCTATCTGTGATTTAATGAGCACTATTTTTAAAGTGGTGTTGTATAAACAAGAACAAATGTATAGTAAATAGCACTTTAGAGAGGATGATTGTTTATCTTAAAAGTGACTTTTGGTGCCAATTGCTGAATTATGCTGGCTGAAAGGTAAGGGAAAGTTGCGTGTGCTGGTGGGGATGCTGGGCTCTGATTCAGACTTCTGCTCTACCTTACAGCTTCCTAAAGGGCCACAGGGCTGTTCACACCATTGTGCAAATAAATCTACCACTAGTAAGTTCCCACTCAGTTTGCCAGGTGTCACATCAGATCAGTGAGCCCAACTGATGTGCATATATTTCAGAAGCTTGCCAAAAATCTCTGGGGAAGAGCACATCCCTGTTTTTGAAATACTTCGGTCTCATTTTAGGAGATACATCTCATTTGAAGCTTCAAGGTCACATTTATAAAGTTAATAGTGTGGTCAGTTTACATAATAAAATTTGGATCAGGAAAAATATACAGTAGAGACTTGCAGAAAGGACAAAATATAAAGATTCAGGTAGGAAATCTACTATACAGTAATCACAAGAGTCACATAATAAGATGTTATTGAGAAAGGAATTACAGTAGGAAAAATAAGTAAATGTGCAGAATGTGGACAATAAAGAAAATATCAAGCACAAAAGGTCATTCTTTTTAAACAATAAATAATTGTTGAAGCATTTATTTGTTCACCACTCAAGGGTAAAATAAATAGAAATGGAAGAAATAAAAAAGGAACTTACTCAAATAGTTTGGTAATCTAAAGAACAGCTGGATTTAATTCAATGTTCTCAAGAAAAGAAAGAACAGGTTTGGAGTTAATCCAATGTGACTATTCACATTAAATTAGCTTCATACAGTCATTTATTCATCAACAAACCTCTGCCAAGTGGCAATTGCACACCAAGAAGGCACTGAGCTAGGTCCTGGGGAGATGAACTGCTACTCAACTCCCAGACTTTTGCCTTTTGGCTTTTCCTTTTCCTCTCAAGTTGACAGATTAACTGTTCATGGCAGAGAAAGTGTGTTCCTTCCACACTGTTCAATTGTTAGAGGATCTAGGGTGACCACTGTCTAAGGCATCAGTTGGAACCAAGTCCCACTTCTTAGTCAATCAAAAAATAAGTCTTGAGAGATGATTCTCAAGAAGGTATATAAGGTTTTAAGAGGGAATTAGGGAGCCCAGGGCCTTCCACAGAAATGCATCCAGTTTGCAGTTCAAGCAAGGTAGAGAGGATAAAGGAAAAAAAGATATCCTAGTAAAAAGAATATTCAAGAGATGAAATACACAATTCATATGTGCTTGCCTATGTTTCCTAGCTGGTTTAATGGTGTTAAAACTAATGTTCCCAACATTAGTCCTAGGACATCCATGCCATGCATCAAAAGCCATCCTTAGCACCTCTTCTCTACTATTCTCTGGTATTTATGTGAACTCTTCCAGGATATGGGACACATCCAATCCATACAATGGAAGTAAGATGTCGATGTATCTGACAATTGCCAATTCATGACCAATGTAAGAGTGGAGTTTTAGTAAGTTTATAGCATCCTGGGACCTTCAAAAGGAAGCTGGTTTCATTCTGGCAAAGTGAGAATATGAGGAGAACTTCCCTCAGTGTCTGAATCTGCCCATTGTCAAACCTGTGACTCTGAGGCTACACTGACATGATCACAACAGAATGAATGAAGCATGAAATACAGTGAGGAGAGAAGATCCTAGCTTAATAGAAAGCCTTGGGTAGCAGTCAGTGATGTCTCAGATAGAAAAAAAAATCTGTAGAATATCTATGCCAAGGTAGACGCAAAATAAAAGGAAAAATGTCAAATTTCATGCCAAAATACACATAACCTACCCAACTCTTCACCAGGAATTGACAACCTAAACTATCACAGAGCTACAAATAAAATCATACTGTCATCCTGAAGAATGCACAATGAAAGCCAGTTTTTGAAATAACAGTTACAGTTGACCTCAAAGTAATTTAGAAATCCAGGGAAAGGTCTGATTACTGATGTTTGGGATTTCCTGACGTCTGGGCCCCCTACAAAGTTAAAATGACTCAGCAGATTCTCACACAAGGCCATCACACCAAGGCGAGAGGAATTCCAGACTCAGTGCTCCGGAGACAGGATCACATGGTTGGAAGGACAACAGAGTTTTATCTACGACAGTCTTCCACTTAATATGCAAGTTATCTCCACAACGTGCTAGAAGAATGATCCAAAACCAGAGGTCAAGGAAATTATTTCACAGTGCTAATGTGACTCTGGATACCTAAAATGCTATGTATCCTCCTTGCTGTTTTTTTCACATTAATGGTAAATAACTATGTTTCGTAGATCTGGAAAAGATTCTGTGACCCTACAGGCCCAGCATTTTGGTGCTTTCTGATCCTGGCTTTTGCCAGATTATGTGAACCAGTAAAGATTTTGTTCACTCAGCCTATCTAATCAAACCCGGAACAGGCAACGTATGGAAGAAAACAAATCACAATGGTCAAATTAATAGTCACTTTCCAGCTGAAAAGTAACTAAAAAGTTTATCAGTGTTAGGTTAGAACCATTTATATTGATTTGAATATGCATTGTTCTTCACCTCTACTCCATGGACAAGTCATAAAATGTACATGATCAAAGAATGACAGGTTCATAGGAGACCATCTAGAAGATTGATCTTTTTAAGATCCTGGGGTTAAAGTATTTCAGGAGAAAGAAATGCAAAGAAAAGATGATTCTGTCAGATAAATCTGGCTTTGCTTATAGGAATGTATTAAAATTCTATGTGTAAAAATCAGTCACCACCAATTAAAGGATGTAAAAAGGGCAATAGAGCTAATAATCAATGCCAAGTACTATTCTAAGTAGTCCACAAGTAGTTAATCCTCAAAATAACTCTGGAAGTTAAGTTGCAAAATTATCTTATTTTACAGATTAAAAAAAATAGTAGCTGGTATAAGTCTGAGATCCTGACATCAAAGCTAAAGCCAAAAGAAGGCAGCGATTGCTATAACATCTTAACCATCCAACAAATTAGACTATTTCTGCAAAAAATTGAGAAAGAATAAATCAGGTAGGGACTTTTGTGAGAAATAATGGACATTATAACTAGAATAAAACAGCTTTCAATATTTTTCACATCTGCAAGCCTTCAATCCAAGTGGAAGAAATGACACCGATCTGGAACCCAGTGGGAAGAAACCATGAGCTGGAAAGCAGATGGGTCCCACAGCACAGGGCCCTGCTCCTTCTGAAAGGAACTGTCCACATCTCGTCCAGCTCAGTTTAGTTTAGGAAGCAAACCCAAAAGAGATGAAAGATCATGCAGCTAAATAAAACCATCCTTGGGCTGTTTCCTGTTCAGGAGACAACATGAGAATAAATCGTCCATTAAAACAACCTACTGAGGGAACAACATACTAATAAAACTGAAAAAGTCTTCTGGACCTGAGTCCAATGGCACCTATGACAATTCCATCTTCCTTTCTCCCTTCCCCTGTTGGAGGGCACCAGTTCCCCCATCCTGCCCTCCTTCTTCTACATTCTACTAATGTCACCATGATTCATATGGTCACTTCTTCATAAATATTTATTGAGTCTCTGCTACTTAGGATCCTGAACACTCATAGAAAATCAGCCTTCAATACTATCTGCTCATACCTTCTCCTCTTCCAGTTACCACAGGCAAGGTTCCATCGAAGCCTACTCTCCCCATTTGTATTCTGAGTCCCTCCTCCTCTTGTCTCTCAGAAAGCTGTTTCTCTCACTAGTCCATCTCTATCATTAGCTTCAAGCTCTTGTCTGTATGTCATTGCTTCCATAAAGATTCTCTCTTTTATTTCATCATTTTCCAATAACACATTCAACTCTAATCTCTCAGCTCTACCCAAGCTTCTTACAGAAATATCCACATAGGCACTCTGCTTTCTTATTTTTTATCCAACCCTTAACTAGAATCAAAAGTACTCTTGTGAATATTACTGGTGGTAGTTACTATTTTCCTATGACTGCCCCCAAATAATTCTGCACAAGTGAGCAGCTGTATCTCTAATCAAAAAGTAGAGTTCACTCTTCCAAGCGGTTCCGTCTCCCTTTCCTAACCCTGGCTAACACCACTCACTCATCCTTCAAAATGAACGTTGAAAACTATTTCCTCAGAAGATGCCATATTTGGAAACACTCCAACTCAAACTAGGTTTCAATATTATTATTTCTCATCAAACATTATAGTTCCAGTTTGTGGTGCTTATCAATAGTTGTAAATATCATTTTATTCTAGAATTATTTCCTAATATCTGTATCTTCCCAATAAACGTCTAATCTTTATGTTTATAGTCTTCACTCTCATGGCAGCTTCAAATATGGCTCTCAATTTTCCTGACTCTTCGTGTTCACACACGGGGTAATACTCTCCCTTTCAGCATAGGCTAGATCTAGTGAGTTGCAGAGAGAAAGAGAGGGACAGAAAGAGAGAGAAAGAGAGACAGAGAAGGAGAGAGAGAGGCAGGAAGAGAGCGAGAGAAAGGGAAGTTATTTCTATAATTAGGTTGTAAAATACTGTGACTTGTGTTCTGCTAACCAGCTCTATTGTCTCCTTCAGTTGCAAAAAGGAAGGTGCCATGTTGGAAAGGCTCATGTGGTAAATAAATAAGAGCAACCATTGGCCAACAGCCACCAACAAGCAAATCCTGCTTACAACCATATATGAATTTAGAAGAATTCTCCCAGGTGACCCTTGAGGTTACTACAGCCCAGTGTACATCTGGCTGCAGCCTGTGAAGCAATAGACCCATCTAAGCCATGTTCAGATTTCTGGCCTGCAGAAGCTATACGGTAAGAAACTGATGCTACCAAGTTTCAAGCTACCAAGTTTTTAGGGTGATTTGGTACATAGCAATATAATCATTATGCCTTCTGCACCTAAACTGACAAGTTATAGTTTTGTAATGTTTGAGACTATTCTAAGCACTGCATATGTATTCATTTATTTGATCATCACAATAGTCTAAGGAAGTATGTACTTTTATTTTCCTAATTTTCACAAGAGGAAACTGAGAGAATACATTTCACTAACTACCACAGTTCATTCAACTAGTAAGGATTAGAGTTAGTGCTTGGATTAGATATTCCAAATATTTATTAAATGATTAAATGTCTCTGGTACTCCAAAAAGCAAGAAAATACTTTGGGGGACTACTAAAACACTTCAGTACACTTTTAGAACTTTTACAAACTCAATGAAAGTAATCAGTGTATATGTAATGGATTCTCACTGCATGTTACAGTCTTTTGATATGTAGGAAATGTCTGCTTTTTTAATCCAATAACTACTCCAGACATTGCATGTGTAGATACTTTGTGCTATTGTGAGTGAGATATGTGAACATAATCGCTTTATTGGTCCTCAACTATCAGATTCAGGTGTGAGTCAATCCTTTGGTCATCTTGAAGTAGCCAATGGATATCTTATAAGATATCCTCCTCTGTGTGGTGTGGTATGCATTATAACTCCTTCCAGCTCCACACCTGTAAGCTTGGTCATGTGATAACCCATGATGCATCATTTCTTTGCTGCACTACATGTGGTCTCCAAATAAAACATTTCCAGAATATGGCTTGATTCCATAGATTTTAACCAGCCTAATGTGTATCCTTTACTGTATCCCTCATTAAAAGCAAAAACAAACCACCAACAATGGTCATTTCAAAAATTTGCTTTGAATAAAAGAGAAATGGGTGTAACTAAATTCTTCAACATTAATCTTATTTTACCTCCCAGGATTCTGTGGGCGTTTGGGCAATAATCTAATAACAAATATGCTGATACGGGTCTAACAGGAATGTTACATGACCATGAGTCATTATACTCATCACTTCAAAGCTGTTTTGGTTGTTGGCAGGAAGTGGTATGTGTCTTTAGAGCATAAAATTGGACTCAAAGTAGGTAGGGCCTATCAAAACACTGATATAATATAAACATTATACTCCTCAAGTATTTATAAGGTCATTCCTACCCTACAATATAGGTCAAATCTACTTCTGAAAGCTCCCACATGGATTTCTACAACATTCTTTGGGGTTTGGCACTTAAACAATTCAACTCATTCTTATAGTGTGTGGGACTGGCAATATAAAGTCATCAAAAGTGCACTTGGCTTGAAACTTATCTGTGAAACTTTCATCCAAGCCCATGCACTGGGCTCTACTTTGCTCAAAACTGAGAATAAACTTAGACCTATTTTTCCTTCAGGCTTAGCCTCCTATATAGCTTGATGAAATTCCCAATAATGAGAGAAACCAGTTCCTTCCAGTATCTCTCAGAGGTAGCATCACTCTCAGAGACAACATTAGCACCACGGCCCCCATGTCCACCCCTGCTTTCAAAGATCTCTTCAACAGCTACATGTTCCTTCTCATTACATCTTCAAACATTCCAGAGAACAAAAAGCAACTCCTCCTCTCCAAAATATGTAGCACCACTGCTCTAACAAGAAAGACTATAGGGGAGGGATGACCATCCCTTAAATATAAACAGCCTAATCTCTAATACAGTCACCACTCCTAAATTTACTCTCACAATGAGAATGCTTCACACTAAGAAAGAGCCCTACAAGAGCTGTTAATACGTATTTCAAACTAATTTATAATCACAGTGAACCTGAAAGTAGCTCCATTTTACAGATGAGAGTTTCCAGACACAAAGAAGTAATTTTACAATCATGCTGTTCATATGAATAGGGTACCTGAACAATGGAACTCTAAAGCAGAGGCATATCTTTGATTCTAAAGCAAGGAAATGTACTCTTACTCTCCAGGTTGCTAGTCCAGGTCAGGGCTGACAGGCTCCTGTGTAAATTGGGGCCTCATGTCCCTTTTTCTACATGTTTTTCTCCACCTTGGGCATCCAGTACTTTCCCACATTCCATTAAATCTGTTTTGAAAAAAAGTTATCAGTCAGAAAATGTGAATGTAACTCACTTCTTTGCCTTCTCTGAAAGATATTTGCATTTAAAATACCTTACTCTATTTTTCAACCTAGCAATTTCTCAGAAGCTTGCCATAAAAGGAACTTTAAACATCTATGAACAAATGTGGAGGGAAGAATTGGCCAGAAATGTGTAGGCAGAGCAGAACATTTTTCTTAATGTTTCAGAAATCACACCACACACAGAGTTGCCAACTGCACAAATGGTTCCTTGTCTGTTTTGTTGCTACGTGAATAGAAATTGTACCCAGGCCTACTCAATTCAACTTCATTATTAACATGAGATGCTATAGTATACCCTGGAGCAAGATGAATACATGACAGTAGACACACTTGGGGACATCACTATGTCCCTGAAGAAGACAGTGAATATATATTAAAACACAGAGCAATTAAGGGGCACCAGGAAGAAAAGATGCAATGTCTCAAAATAAATAATTGAAACAATATCTTCTATTGGAGATTCAGGGGCTGGAAAAATCAATATAGGCCATGGTCGCTGAAAAGATTTCCAGAAAAAGAAATGATTTGGTATAAGCCATGAAGCACTTGAAGGGTAGAATAAAAGCATTAAATGTAGAAGAACTAAAAGCAAAAATGTAACAGTGAGAACAAAAACTCACAACACTTGCCATCTTGAACCTCTCCTCTCTGTCTTTTGATTTACTGAACATTCACTGAACATCTAATTTATGCTGGACACAGCTCTAATCTTGTGGAGCAGTGTACATTAAGGTCCTCTTTCCACAGTGCTTATATTCTAGTTGGGGAGACATAAACCTAAACAAACAGCAAAAAAAATCATAATTCAAGTAGTGATAAATGCTAAGGGAAAAAAAATGATACAAGAGGATAATTACTGAAGAAATCCATGAGTAAATCATGAGTCCCCAAAACTGATATGACAAAATCCCAACCCTCAGGACTTCAGAATATGATTGCATTTGGAGATAAGATTTTTAATGAGGTAATTAATGAAGTAAAAGGATAAGATAGAATCTTCAAAGAGGTAAATAATAACAATGAGAATAAGAATAGTGTGGGCCCTAATCCAGCATGATTAGTGTCCTTTTAGAGAGGAAATGTAGACAAAAATACACAGCGAACACTAAATAAAGACAAGAGAAAAACAGTCACACACAGGACAAGGAAAGCAGTTTCAGAAGAGAGCAAACCTGCTAACACCTTGATCTCAGCTTTCTGGCCACCAAGATGGTGAAATGTTTCTGTTTTGTATTTCTGTTTTGCATTTCTGTTTTGTAGATACCAGGCCATGGTACCTTGTTATGGCCACCCTGGCAAATTTATGCAGAAGCTACTTGTGTTTGGGGGGTCAAAGAAGGTTTCCCTGGAGTGATGACAGGTAACATCTGGGCTGAGAAGGGAGGGAAAATTTACCACCACCAAAGGGGAAAAGGGGGCGGGGGTAGGTGTAACCAAATACAGGTCAGGCTTATCTATTCTTTTAAAAGTAAATTATGAAATATAATTATCTCCTGAGGATTTTAGAGGGAAAAGGCATCATCTCGGTCAGTGAGAAGATGAATGTATGACAGGAACCAAATGGACTGAAAGGTGGATATCCATCTGGGATCTGTGGTTACAGTTTTAAAGAATGAAAGGACAACTGCTTGATTTTCTCTAAAAATGCTCTGTTGTTA
>PVJX010051539.1:0-10267 GCA_004027295.1 Dolichotis patagonum | reverse complement strand
CATACATCTGCATATCCTTTCTTTTTTCTATGCTTGGGAAATTTTCCTTAATAATTTCTGTGAATAGCCTTTGTAATTCCTCTGGTTTGATTCCTGCTTCTTCATTCACATACTTTATTCTTAAGTTATAGATCCTCTTGTCATCTTCCAGTCTTTGTATCTTTACTGCCTGCTCCCTTGTTATTTTTAAGAGATCTTCGCTTTCATGACCCCACATTGCAAGCCTGTGTTCAATTTTTGATAGTCTGTCTTTGGTTTCTTTCAAGCAGTTTTGCCAGCTTTCTATTGAGTCTTTAGTTTCCTGATAATCCCTTTCAATCTGCTTCATAAATTCTAGGTTTTTTCTGAATTCTTCATTAAATTTTTCTCTCCATTTGTGTTCCTCCATTCTTCTGTCTGTGTCTTCTTGAGAGGTACCCAGCCCTTCTTTTATTAATCTACTTATCTCTTGTTTAATTTGAATTAATATTTCAGTTTTGGTCCCGCTTACGAGGTCCTGAAGATGTCTCTTTATGTCCGCTAATGCTGTGTTTGATGTTGCATTTTTGCTGCCCTCAGTCTCTTTTGTATTTATCTCTCCTGGATCAATGTTCTCAGGTTTGGGGGCTGGGAGTGTTTTCTTATTTCTCCCTTTCCTCATGTTTTTGGTTCCTTCCATACAAGTGTACAGTATAATTCCCAGACCCTTTTCTTGTTGTTTAAGGCTCCTCTAGAGGGCGCAGGCTAGGAGCTTTAGCCCTCTTCAATAGGTTATCAGAGATTAGAGTTCACCCACGGGCAGTGTGCCCTAGCTCCTCCCTTCTGGGCCAGTCAACCTTTGCAGGCCTTCACTGCATCAGTATGCACTGATCTCAGGAAAGTAACTGGGTCCCCGCCAGGGGCATGGCCTAGTCCAAGCAGATTCCACCAATCTGCTCGGCAAGGGCAGTAACCAGCTGAAGCCACTTCCTTACGGAGTTAGGGCTGTCCTGCCCAAATCCAACATGTCGTCCAGTCGGTTTCCCCTTTCCCGTGGGAGGGTCTTATTCCCATCACTCGCCGTGTCCCCGAGAACTGCTGGACTGCCCGACCTCCGACTTCAGTGCGGCTGCGGTGGGAATTCTCGGTGCCTCTGGGTGGGTCGTGTGCAGAGCCGGTCCCAGCGAGCTGCACACCGGGCTGTTCAGCTCTGGGCTCCGGCGGCTCAAGCCAGTCGCTTTGGCGCGGATCACCTGTTCAGGCGTCTCGAGGCGGGTGCCGTGCTCGTAATCTTATCTTCATTAATAGTAGCCCCAGGACCTCTTATTCGAGCGGGTTTTTGTGCTTTAGTTTCTTTCTGGGTTGTGAGAGTCTATCTCTCTGTGTTTGGGTCTCTCCAGGGTGTTTTATTCTGGTATTTGAGCTGTCTCTCTCAGAGAGGGTCTCTCTCCTGCTACCTACCAGTCCGCCATCTTGTCTCTTCTCCCACAGACTTTCAATCCCTGTTTTGCCAACTTTCAATGGATTTTTTAATTTCCTGGTAATCTCTTTGAATATGTTTCATGTATTCTAGGGTTTTTTTTTTAATATTCTTCATCGAAAGTTTCCCTCCTTTATCTATGCTCCTCCATTTTTCCATCTATGTCTTCTTGAGAGGTGCTTAGCATTTCTTTTATTATTGTTCTTATATCTTCCTTTACTTGTGTTAGTATTTCTGTTTGTTCTTTTATAATGTCATACAGATATTTCTTTATGTCAGATGCTGTTTCTTCAGAAACTATAGATGTGCAACTGCTGATCTCTTCCGTGTTTAACTCTCCTGGGCCGGTACTGCTTGGGTTGGAGGCTGGAGACTTCCTTTTGTTTCTCCCTCCTGTCGTGTTTCTGGTTTCTTCCAGAGAAGTGGATAGTGGGGGTCCCCGGCATTTCCTGTATTGGTTACAATTACTCTGAAGCGTGCTGGCTAGGGATTGCTGCCCTCCCCAGTCTGCCGATGACCACTGAAGTACAAGCAGGGGCAGGGCAGGCTGGCCCCTCCCTTCTGAGCTGGGGAGTCTTCACCATGTAAGTGTGTGATGTGTGCTGCTTGGTCTGGGCCAATTAAATATAGCTTCAGGGAAACCTCAGTCTTGGCTATTGGATCACGTACAGGGGCAGGACTCATTCCAAGCAGTTCTCACAAATCTGCTCTGCACTAAGAGTGGCTGACTGAAGCCGGCTGCAGTTCTGATTCCGGGCTTATCCTGCCCGACTCCAAAATGTCACCCAGGCAATCGCCTACTCCCTAGCGAGGACTGATTTCCCAGCACTCACCGCGAGCCAGTACAGATCTCCAAACCGGTGCTATTCTTCAGTCCACAGCTCCCCTCTGCAACCACCCCCCACCCCCAGCCCCTACCCTACCCCCGCCAAGGCCCTCAGGCTTGTCAACCCCAACTTTACCACTACCACGCGTCTTCGGATTCCAGTGGCGTTTCATACAGTCGAACCGGCTCCAGTGAGAGCTAGTCTGGCTACAGCCTTCTGTCCATTTTTCTTTTTTTTTTCTTTTCTCTTCTTTTCTCTTCTCTTCTCTTCTCTTCTCTTTTCTTCTTTTCAGTTTAGTTTTTTCCTGGGTCGAGAGGGTCCATCTCCTTCTGTCTGGTCTTCTCCAGGATGTTTTATTTCAGTATCTGAGCTGTTTCTCTCAGAGAGGCTCTTTACTTTGCTGCTTATTGATCCGCCATCATCTCAGCTTCTGTCTGACCATAGTTTTAAATCCAACTCCACCACTTAACAGCTATGACTGACTTAAGTCTTTCAGTTTTAGTTTCTTTATGAAACTGAAATGGGGATAATAACCACCTCAGTGTAGTTGTAAGGATTAAATGAGGTTATACTGCACCTGTAAAGCATCTGGCAAAGGGAAGGGCTCAAAAACTGTTAGCTATTTTTATTAGACTTTGGGTTCCTGAGGTTCCCTGATGTGCTTTGCGGGCTTGTTGCTAGGTGATCGTGTGAAGCTCTGCATGTTTGTGCACTGTCCAGGAAGGCTCTACATGGAACTGAAATCACTAGTGGTTCTTCCAGCAGGTGTCTCCCTTCCACCTGTTCCTGAAGCTGCCCAGCTGTTCTGTTTTGCTTGCTTTTTTTTTTTTTTTTTTGTACTGGGGATTAAACTCACAACCTCACGCTTGCCAGGCAGGTGCTTAAGTCACTGAGCTAAATTCCTGGCCCCTGTGATTTGCATTTTGAATTCAATTTAAACTCAGAAACAAGACTGTCTCCTTAGAAGGAGGGTCACTACAGGTGGTTAAGGTCTCTGTACTAAAAAATAGAGGGAGCTGCGTATGGTGGTACATGTTTGTACTTCCAGCATGGTGGGAGGCCGAGGCAGGAGGATTATGAGTTTGAGCCCAGCCTGGACAGTTCAGTGACTTTGCAAGACCCTGTCTCAAAAAGGCTAGAGAGGTAGCTCAGTGCAAAGGCCCTGGGTTTAATCTCCAGTATCACCTAATAAAAGGGAGACGGGGGACAAACGAACAACAGGGTATAAGAAGGAAAAGACAAAACAGATAAGGAAAAGAGGAAAAAATACATGTTTTATGAGGATTGGTAGAATATCTCTACTTGTTTCCTCCCACATCTCAGAATGCTTATAACCTCATGTTTTGAGGCCATTTCCCCTACCAAATAAAAGGCAAAAAATTGATAACCTTATTAATAAATAGCTCAATGGATAGTGTTTAGCCATCAAATCACATGTGTCCGTTTGGAGATGTGGTTCAGTGGTAGAACTCTTGCCGTGCATGCACAAAGCTCTGCACCACACACACGCGCGCACACACACACACGCACACACGCACACAAACGTCAACAGTTTGTAATGTATGAGTATGAGATATCAAGAGCACAATTTTTGGTCGTATGTTTGTTTTTGGTTTTTGGTTTTTTGAGGCAGCATCTCACTATGTAATTCGAGCTGGGCTTGAATGCACTGTGTAGCCCAGGCTGGCCTCAATTTGTGGCCGTCCTCCTTCCTCAGTCTCCCTAATGCTGGGATTATAGGTGTGTGCCACCACACATAGCCGAGATCACAGTTTATGTGGGAAGCTACCTAAAATATGTGGTCAGGCCTCATGAAGCACAGTGGAGTCAGTGAGGAACCTAATCCTTCTGAGTTTATATCAGATTCTAAGGAGACTTGCATTTGTTTTTATTGTTTTATTCCTAATCTATTTCCTGTTTGAATAAAAAACCTGACCAGAGCAATCAAGGAGTATGACTGGGATTAGCTGTGCATCAGCTGAAGATTCAGGCTGACCCTAAGAGGCACCACACTTCCTATTTTTCTGTTCTCAAATCTGGCCAGCCCTTTCCTGGAATTCCTCATATTGGTGTTCTGAAGTCTGAAAATGACCACCAGGTAGCCTCCATCCCTAAGCAGTCACCTAGGATTCCAGAGCAATGGTTTGCATGTCTGGTGAAAAAGAGAGATTCTTAGAAAAGCTCAGAAACTATGAGGGCTGTAAAATGAGGGCATTGAGCTAAAGTGCCTTCCAATATCTAAACTATAATTTTTTTTAAAAGTTCACTTTTTTGTGTGTAGAAATAACCAACAGATCGACAGTCTGCCAGGTATCAAAATAGTCGCCCAGCTGAAAATAGGCAGGAAAACAAGACCCATTATGTGAGTTCATGGAGATCTGGCCAAACAAAGACAATTCTGTAATTCCACTGCTTTAAGAAAGCCAGTTCATTTCAAAACCAGCTGAGTGGGAATTACGGCACGCTTTTATTTTCCTGTTCACTAAGAGGCCTATTGTGTCTAAACAGAGTCCTATCATCAAGTTCCCTCTGGCTCTGTCAGCAGGCTGTGGGCTCTGTGGGGGAAAAAAATCACTTGTAATTCTCAGGACTCAAAGCTCTGACCAGCACTGAGTCATGAATTAAAGGAATATGGAAATGGAGGACCAAGACCCTGTTTTTTGGACAGCTAAGAAAAGCAATAACAAGTCAATGAAAATATATTGTGTATCTTTCATAACATCTAAAATGCCAGCCAGGCATGATTGTGCATTCCTGTAGTGTCAGCACTAGGGAGGCTGAGGCAGGAGGACTGCCACAGATTGAGGCCACTGTGTAGTTCAAGGGCAGTCTGAACTACACAGTGAGACCTTGTCTCAAAATAAAATAAAATAAAATAAAATAAAATAGAATAGAATAGAATAGAATAGAATAGAATAGAATAGAATAGATAACATTAGGTGTTATGTAGCATGTAAGTGCATGTGCCAGAATTAGTGATAAAATGATAATTTCTTTCATAGGATACATATAGCCAAAATGAATGTGAACTTCTAAGGATTTTAGAGAAGCGTGTTGATTTCAGATGGGAAGAATGTAGCACAAGTAAAGGTTTAGAGTTTATAATGACGTAGCTTTGTATGGAGAACAGCGAAAATCCCCTGAGTGGAATAAGGGTCTCATAGCACAGGTGAGGCCACGTGGGATGCTGAGAAGAGAGTTACGACTGCATGATTATGAACACAAGATTGCATTAAAGTGAAAACAAAAGAATAGCTCTTCCAAGTATGTCCAGAGCAGACTTATTTTTTTTAATTTATTTTGGGTAATTTGAATAGGCCTATTAGGAAAGTGTAAGCAGTAGGCTTTTCATAAAGGTCTTGCAGTTAAAATTTGAACCAAGGGAAGAGATTATAAAATCAGTGTATGTGCAGGGCAAGATGTAAAAGTGTAACTCAGTAGGAACTGTACGAGAATATTAAGAAAGCAGTTAACTGATGGAAGAAAAATACTGAAAGAAGGAAGTAGAAGGAAAAAGGAAGCTAGTAAGAGCCAGTTTTAGAGGAAAATATATTGAAGTTGCTTGGGGGTTGGGCTTGAAGAATAATCATTAACAGCTGATTGCTATGCAAATGGCATTACATCAGATTCCTGAAATACATAAGTGGGTCCCCTCAGTATGGAACCTGTAATCTACTTGGAAGATAGGGTGAATCTAAAAATTTTCAAAAATCAGGGTCATATAAAAATCAACAACATTTATATTTGATAGTATCAAGTCTGAGAGTATAGGCAACTACTCAGAAGACAATAAAATTCACTATGACACCCATTCTGGTTTGACTATTACCTTCTTTTGAAGTCCTATAATGTCTCCAATGTTTTGTTTTGTTTTGTTTTTACTGATTTTGTTCTGTACTGCTATGTCCAATTTTATTTACCTGGTGATATGGACAATTCTATTGAAGATAACAAGAGACATCATGGTAACCATTGTAGATCACCTTGTATGGTGGTTTTAAATTATGTGCTATGTCCATCCTTTTGTTTTTAATGACCCCATTTTGTTTTGTTTTCTCATTTGGTTTTATTTTTTTCAAAATAAAAAAAATTTAAAAATCAAAAACATAAAAGATAACCCTTTTTTTTTCAATGTACTCAACTATGTAAAGACTTGTGGTTTTGCTACAGGCTTTGCCACCTAGATCTTATCTTAAAATTACCATGTTATCTTTACATCCATTTTTCATGTCTTGCCTGCCAAGTGAGAGGAATGTTAAAATAAGATTAAAATTGAGCCAGGCGTGGGGGCACGTGCCTATAATCCCAGCACTGGGAGCTTGAGGCAGAAGGATCACCCAACACAATCCTAGGCTACACTGTGAGTTCAAAGCCAGCCTAATGACATAGCAAGGCCTTGTCTCAAAAAAGCAAACAAAAGCAAAGATTAAAATTGATAGGCGAGGCATAGTAGTACAAACCTGTAATCTTAGCACTGAGAAGGCTGAGGCAGGATTGTGGTGAGTTAGAGGCCAGCCTGGGCCACATAGCATGATCAGTCTCAAAACACCAGAAAAAACCAACAACAACAACACAAAAGGATTAAAATTAATCATCCACAAAATAAATCTTATAATTAGATAATAAAGGCTTTTTTATAAAGCAAATGATTATGAAGCTAGATTAATGTTTTTTCAACTGGGACAGTGGCTCTGAAGCAAGGCCAGCAGATTGCTGTAGCTGCTGGTTTCAAACAAGAGCTAAGAGAATTCTTTCTGTGGTCTGTTGGCCATTTTAGAACTTTGGAAATGTAATGGTCAATTCATCAGAAAGAAATAGCAGGTGAGTGTGGTAGACTTTCAGAGGCCCGAAGGAGACAGACCCTGGCACCTCGGGACCTGCACCATGCAGTTGACTCAGGGTGCCAGGAGAACAAGGAACTCCTCCCATCTCTGGGGGGTGCCTGTGAGTCTGCCAGCTCGAGGGCTGAGAATCAAACATCTCATGTCATCCTGTCCCCTGTCCCCTGTCCCCCCACCACCACCTTAGCAAGTGGGAACCAGTGAACTACACATCTTGTGAAAAGATTGGCTATGTTATTTAGTATGAGCTCCCTGTATGCAAAGATATGGACAACCATTTGGAAGAAAACAAGAGACAATATGACAGATAGTGAAGATCTCTGGTTGTCTAGCTTTGAAATTTATGCTTTCTTATGTCCCATTCTGTTTTGTTGTGTTTAATTTCACCCCCTTTAAAATAAAAAAAAAATTAATAAAGTTTATCCATGCTGAAGTAAAAAAAATAAATAAACTGGGACAAAATTCTTTTTCTTTTTTTACTCTTTCTTTCTTTCTTTCTTTCTTTCTTTCTTTCTTTCTTTCTTTCTTTCTTTCTTTCTTTTTTTTTTTGTACCAGGGATCGAACTCATGATCACACGCTTGCCAGCAGTGCCAAACAGGCACTTATGCCACTGAGCTAAGTCCCTCGCCCTGGAACAAAATTCTGTAAGACTAAATTTTAGTTTCTTTTTCCCAGAAATAAACACTGTGCTATGATCATTTACCTCAGTTTTCTTTAAAGCTAAGACAGATACAGCTTTTTAATGTTTTGTGAAGATAACCTAAAGTATTTGTTATTTTCAAAATCGAAAGTGCTCATTACTGACAGTTTCCTTTACAATCTTTATTATAATATATTTTCAGGACAGGGATAGTTTTTGAAGGCATTTGGCGAAAATAACGAAGACTTTATTGCTTGTACCCTGGACCTCTAAAGAAAGAACCATTTCCTGGATTTCTTCAAGTGTTCCATATTTTGATAATGAATAAAATTTTGTGGGAAGTTAGAATGAACCACATCCAAAGGGTTATATTTGACCCAATGTCCTGGACTATAATATTGTTTGCAGCAGCCTTTATCACACTTTTGGGTTTTACAATCCCTGTGTACTTCTAAAAGATTTTGAGACCCCAAGGAAAAGTTTTGCTTATGTAAAAATAGATATTTATAATAGATATATAATAGATATTGATATCTTTAACTTTTGCTTATGTAAAAATAAATATTGATATTTATAATATCACTTGTCGTCTGTTGATATTTATAGTATCACTTGTTTAAACTGGGAATCTAATCTGGGATGGTGATGCACAGCTGTAATCCCAGCAGTTAGAGAGTAAAGCAGGAACAGCGGGCGTGGGGGCGCTGCGACCGCTGGCTGCGGCTGGGTGCGCTGGAGAAGCAACCAAAACTCATTTAAAAAACAAACCTGGGACCTAGGAAGACAAGATGGCAGACTGGTAGGTAGCAGGAGAGAGACCCCCTCTGAGAGAGACAGCTCAAATGCCAGAATAAAACACCCTGGAGAGACCCAAACAGATAGAGATGGGCTCTCACAACCCAGGAAGAACCTAAAGTGCAAAAAAATGCTCGAATATGAGGTCCTGGGACTACCATTAGAGAAGCTAAGATCAGCAAGCACGGCGTCCTCCTCGAGCCGCCTGAATTACTGCCCCACCTGAACAAGTGATCCGCACTGAAGAAACTGGCTTAAGCCGCTGGAGCGCAGAGCTGAACAGCCCTGCATGCAGCTCGCCCGGACCGGCCCTGCACTCGACCCACCCAGAGCCACCGTGAATTCCCACCGCAGCCGAGCTGAAGTCAGAGTTCCGGGAGCCCTGCAGTTCACAGGGAACAGCATCAACACTCGGTGAGTGATGGGGATAAGACCCTCCCACGGGAAAGGGGAAACCGACTGGACGACATGTTGGATTTGGGCAGGACAGCCCTAACTCCATAAGGAAGTGGCTTCAGCTGGTTGCTCCTCTCGCCGAGCGGATTGGTGGAATCTGCTTGGACTAGGCCGCGCCCCTGGCGGGGACCCAGTGAGTCGCTTCAATATTACTTCCCTGAGATCAGTGCACACTGATGCAGTGAAGGCCTACAAAGGTTGACTGGCCCTGAAGGGAGGAGCTAGCGCACACTGCCCAAGGGTGAACTCTAATCTCTGATAACCTATTGAAGAGGGCTAAAGCTCCTAGCCTGCGCCCTCTAGAGGAGCCTTAACCAACAAGAAAAGGGTCTGGGCATCACACTGAACACTTGTATGGAAGGAACCAAAAACATGACGAAAGGGAGAAATAAAAAAAAACTCCCAGCCCCCAACCCTGAGAACATTAATCCAGGAGAGGTAAATACAAAAGAGATTGAGAGCAGCAAAAATGCAACATCAAACACAGCATTAGCGGACATAAAGAGATATATTCAAGACCTCGTAAGTGGGACCAAAACTGAAATATTAATTCAAATTAAACAAGAGATAAGCAGATTAATAAAAGAAGGGCTGGGCACTTCTCAAGAAGGCACAGACAGAAGAATGGAGGAACAACAATGGAGAGAAAAATTTAATGAAGAATTCAGAAAAAACCTAGAATTCATGAAGCAGATTCAAAGCGATTATCAGGAAAATAAAGACTCCATAGAAAGCTGGCAAAACTGCTTGAAAGAAACCAAAAAGAGACTATCAAAAATTGAACACAGGCTTGCAATGTGGGGTCATGAAAGCGAAGATCTCTTAAAAATAACAAGGGAGCAGGCAGTAAAGTTACAAAGACTGGAAGATGACAAAAGGATCTATAACTTAAGAATAAAGTATGTGAATGAAGAAGCAGGAATCAAACCAGAGGAATTACAAAGGCTATTCACAGAAATTATTAAGGAAAATTTCTCAAGCATAGAAAAAAGAAATGATATGCAGAGGTATGAAGCATACAGAACTCCAGCCACCTACAACCCAAACAGCTACACCCAGACACATAATAGTCAAGATCCCAGAAATTCAATATAAGAACAGAATATTAAAAGCCATCAGAGAAAAGAAACAGATCACCTATAAAGGAAAACCCATCAAAATCACGGCAGACTTCTCCACACAGACCATCAGGTCAAGAAGAGCTTGGAGTAAAGTAATTCAAGCGCTGAAGGAGAACAATCTCCAGCCCAGATTGATGTATCCTGCAAA
>PVJX010051538.1:0-10268 GCA_004027295.1 Dolichotis patagonum | reverse complement strand
TAGTGAATCTTGTCATCTTCAGTGTAGTTGCCTATACTCTTAGACTTGATGCTATCAATCATAACAGATTTAAATAAAATCAGTCAATACAAAGTAGCAATCTGACAAACCAGATTCAAATAAGATCAGTCATAATAAGACAGTATAAGTTATAAAGGGCTTCAGATTAAGTTGATAGGAAATTAGGGATGATTACCATAATATGTCCTCTTATTTTTGGGATAGCTGACCATGTCCTCAAGTCTAGTGTAAGTAGACAAACTGGAACAGCACATAATCCATCCAAGCAGAGTGATAAGAATAGTGTAAATTTTAAATCTTGTTACCCAATTAACAATATCCTCTGCCTCCCTTTTTTAGACAATTCCTCCCTTTTCACTCCCATAGGGTGTACTGCTTGTTTTGGGTCCCAATGCCTCCCTACATGGAGCATCTCAATGGATGCTAACTACTGATCTACTCTGCCTGTGTTTCTCTCTGTTAATATTTTAAGGTCATCTATACTAGAGATTACAGCCAATCTTCTCTGCCTTATTTCTACTATTCTGTTTTTCTGCCATTGGTTGTCTATTTTTCTGTTCCACTCCACTGTCTGCCCCATTCACTGAGGCCTCTCTGCCACTGTTCCTGAGATACTCGTATTCTTGTTCTCTCTCTCTAAAATGTCCTTCAGTATTTTTTGTAGGGTTGGATTGGTGGTCACAAATTCTCCAAGTTCCTCTTTGTCATGGAAGCATCTTGTTTCTCCATTAATTTCTAGAGAGAGTTTTTCAGGATACATCAATCTGGGCTGGAGGTTGTTCTCCTTCAGGGTTGAATTACTTTACTCCAAGCTCTTCTTGACCTGATGGTCTGTGTCAAGAAGTCTGCTGTGATTTTGATGGGTTTTCCTTTATAGGTGATCTGTTTCTTTTCTCTGATGGCTTTTAATATTCTGTTCTTATATTGAATTTCTGGGATCTTGATTATTATGTGCCTGGGTGTAGCTCTGTTTGGGTTATAGGTGGCTGTAGTTCTGTATGCTTCATACCTCTGCATGTCATTTCTTTTTTCTATGCTTGGGAAATTTTCCTTAACAATTGTTGTGAAGAGCCTTTGCAATTCCTCTGTTTTGACTCCTGCTTCTTCATTCACATGCTTTATTCTTAAGTTATAGATCCTCTTGTCATCTTCTAGTCTTTGTGTAGTTACTGCCTGCTCCCTTGTTATTTTTAAAAGATCTTCCCTTTCATGATCACACATTGCAAGCCTGTGTTCAATTTTTGATAGTCTATCTTTGTTTTCTTTCAAGCAGTTTTGCCAGCTTTCTATGGAGTCTTTAGTTTCCTGATAATCTCTTTGAATCTGCTTCATGAATTTTAGGTCTTTTTTGTATTCTTCATTAAACATTTCTCTCCTTTTGTGTTCCTCCATTCTTCTGTCTGTGTCTTCTTGAGAGGTGCCCAGGCTTTCTTTTATTGATCTACTTATCTCTTATTTAATTTGAATTAATATTTCAGTTTTGGTCCTGCTTACGAGGTCCTGAAGATATCTCTTTATATCTGCTGATGCTGTGTTTGATGTTTCACGTTTGCTGCCCTCAATCTCTTTTGTATTAACCTCTCCTGGATCAGTGTTCTCAGGATTGGGGGCTGGGGATTTTTTCTTATTTCTCCCTTTCATCATGTTTTTGGTTCCTTCTATACAAGTGTACAGTGTAATTCCCAGACCCTTTTCTTGTTGGTTAAGGTTCCTCTGGAGCGTGCCGGCTAGGGGCTTCTGCCCTCTGGAGTCTGCTATCAGAGACTGAAGTTCAAGTAAGGGCAGTGTGCGCTGGCTCCTCCCCTGTGGGCCAGTCAACCTTTGCAGGCTTTCACTGCGTCAGTGTGTGCCGAGCTCAGGGAATTAATTTGTAGCGACCCACTGAGTCCCGGCCAGGGGCATGGCCCAGTCCAAGCACATTCCACCAATCTGCTCGGTGAAGGGAGCAACCAACTGAAGCCACTTCCTTATGGAGTTAGGGCTGTCCTGCCCAAATTCAACATGTCGTACAGTCAGTTGCCCCTTTCTGGTGGGAGGGTCTTATTCCCATCCCTCACTGTGTGTTGATGCTGGTCCCTGAGAACTGCTGGGCTCCCGACCTCCGACTTCAGCGTGGCTGCAGTGCGAATTCACAGTGCCTCTGGGTGGGTTGTGTGCAGGACCAGGCCCAGGTGAGCTGCTCACAGGGCAGTTCAGCTCCCCGCTCCAGCCGCTCAAGCCAGTCGTATTGGCGCGGTTCGGTGGGTCAGGTTGGTCTTGGGCAGGAATTCAGGTGGCTCAAGGAGGGCACTGTGCTCGCTGATCTTAGCTTCTCTAATGGTAGCCTCAGGACCACATATTTGAGCGGTTTTTTTTAACTTTAGTTTCTTCCTGGGTTGAAAGCGTCCATCTCTCTCTGTTTGGGTCTCTCCAGGGTGCTCTATTTTGGCATTTAAGCTGTCTCTCTTAGAGAGGGTCCCCCTCCTGCTACCTACCGTGGTCTGCCATCTTTAGAAAACCCTATTTTTTCATTTATTTGTTTACCATTTGTATGTCTTCATCTGAGAATTTTGTATTCCTATCAGATACCCATTGTTGGGGACATTTTAGATTTAAACCACAACAGATATTTTGTCTCAGTGATAGAAAAATGACTAATACTAATGTGTCACTTCTACTTACAGTGTAAAGCACATGGATATACTTACCTTGAAAAAGGGCAGGGAAGCTAAGTATGTAAACATGACGTTGTGAGTTCAATCCCCAGCACCAAAAAAAAAAAAAAAAAAAAAAGAAGAGAACCAGAAATGTTTGTTGAACACAGTCTGAATGACATTGGTAAAATTGTAGACACTTTTTCAAATGTTTTAAAGTACTAAAGTGTATTTTATACTATCATTACCTCAAATTCTACTTGTGAGACAAAATGAGATCTTTCAAAGTAAGATTTTCAATTCAAAATTCTTTTAAAAGCATATTATTTTATGCAAATATTTAAAATAGATCAAGAAAATAAATACTTTCATATTAGGAAATATAGTTTGATTGAAAAATATTGCTGGCTTCACATCACTGTAATATGCAATTTGTAAATTACACAGAAGAAAGAAACTAGAAGAGGGCATTCTCTTATAAATATTTATAAATGTTAGAAAAATACCACTTTTCATTTGTATATTATAGCAATTTGCTAGCTTCAGCAAGCAATCAGCAACAAAGAAAATACATGTCACACTGGTAGAGTTTTAAATACTCCAATATGTAAAATCCTAAAAAAATCAGTGGAGAATGAATGGAAGCTGACATAACATTCAGCATTCGCTTTGGTATCAGGTGGTTTTAATAGTAAATCATCATGTGTTAATTACACAACTTGGAGGAGCAGTTTGGTCTAACTTCTTCCATTAAAGGAATAAATCATTCCTTCCTTTTGTGTACTCAAACTTTTGAATAACACATGCGAAGCACTTAGAAAAGTGGCTAGCATGTAGTAGGTAAATAAATGTTCATTTATTTACATGTTAGCTAAATATTGTGCAATTGCTTGGTAATTGCAACTATATGATGATCCAGCCATTCTATTCTCTCTGGAATAGACATTTGGAGAGATTTGCACCAAGCAATCGTGATCCAGCTGATCTCACTGAGTAGAGATACTGTTCAAATAGAGTTACGTAGGTGCATGAACTTTAAACCGATGAAAACTTTTCACATGGTTTGTGGAATTATCCAGTTATACCCAAACACAAAAATCAAGGACAGAATAACTAATAATGAGTTTTCAGTCTTTCATTTTCTGTTGTTCCTGAAAGAGCTGCCTTCCTGACATTAGAAATGATCCCTGAAATCTGCTTCAGAGTTTTGATTTCTTTTGACCTCATAGTATTAAAAAGCCTGTTTCCAGCTGAGCATGGTGCCAGGTAATCTCAGCACCCTGAGAAGCTGAGGCAGGAGGATCCCAAGCTCAAGCCTGGGAAATTTAGCTACCTAACATGGCTCTGTCTCAAAATAAGAAAATTTTATAAAACAGCTGAGGATGCAACTCAGTGCACAGGCTTGGGTTCAATGCCCAGTACCTGAAGAAAAAAAGATAAAAGGAAAAAGAAAAGGCTGATGTTATTAATGTCCTGGGGACCAATGGCCCTAGCTTTCCTTCTTCAGAGG
Organism: Dolichotis patagonum; assembly: GCA_004027295.1. Classification (NCBI taxonomy): domain Eukaryota; kingdom Metazoa; phylum Chordata; class Mammalia; order Rodentia; family Caviidae; genus Dolichotis; species Dolichotis patagonum. Next base: position 6,104 of record PVJX010051538.1, on the reverse strand, counting down.
AATCCAGCCACCATGCCCCTTCAGACAGCTTCCTGAGAAAGCAAACAGGATAGGGAAGGGTCTAGGAAAAGATAGAGGGTACTACTCCAGGGAGTCAAAGAGTGGGATTGCTGGTCCTAAGCTTCTCCAAAGCTGATGAAATGGACCAAGGAGAGGAACTCAAGAAGAAACAAGCATACATGATGTTTCCCTTTCCTGGTTAGCAATAGATGGTGTCTTATTTCTTTTTTACTCGTCGCTCCACCCCCTAGGAGAGTGTAGCACTGACACCATCAATCCAAGCACTAGACAATTAACCAGTCACAAATGTACAATGCAAATACATGAGACCTAGGGGCCCCAACATAAACCATGACATTCCACCCCTGGCCCCCAAAGACTCATGTACAACCTTTATATAAACGACATTTAGTCCATCTCCAAGAGTTGCCAAAGTCCTAACATTTTCAGCATCCCTGAGAAGTCCAAATCCCAAGTCTCCTCCAATATCTATGACAAGCTCTTAACTGTAACCCCCTGTACAAGTGAAACAAGGTTAAACATTTCTGAAATGTAAAGGCACAAAATAAACATTGCCATTCTAAAAGTTACAAACGGGGGAATATAAAGCATTGGAAATAGCAAGTCCAACATCCAGCAGGGCGAACATTAAGTCCTAGAGTTCCATGCTCAGCATTTGAAGCAATCTGGTTGCAAGCTCCAAAAGGCTTGGGTGATTCTACCCCCAGGGCACTTCCAGGGATTTCAGCTCCTACAGCTTCTCTCTTAAACCCTCTCTGCTCAGTTTTTGCAGCTTTCCTTGGATGATCCATGTTCTTGGCTTTTCCAAACTTCTGGGGTCTCCATTGCACCTTTGGCTTCACCCTTACATCTTTACAAATTGCCCTCTCAGGGGCACACTGCTTGGTCTCCCAGGCCCTTTGCAATTGAGGTGGAAGCCTTCTTACCCTCAGAATTTGTGCATTTTCCTTGCACCTAAAATCAGCACCATGTGGATGCTGCCAAGGCCTGTTGCCAGCTGGAGCAGTAGCCAGGCTTTTCTCTCTCTTGGCTGTAGGGGTCGGTTGCCTAGACTGCTGGCCTCTGTGAACCTGATTGTGAAGAAAAGCTTTTCTATGTTGCCACCATTGTGGAACCTCATGTGGCTGCCGCCATTCTGGAACCTCATGTGGCCTCCCATGCCATTCTGGAGCACGGTACTCTGAAGCTTTCTCATCTGAGAAAATTCTTTCACCTTTGCAGTTTGGAGGCTGCAAAGAGTGAAGACCCGCTGCTTCCTGGGATGCCTGGTGGCCATCTTTCTTATCTCTCTGTTCCTTCTCAGCAATCCAAGTCTCCGCACTATCTTTACAATCCACAGCTTTACTGGAGTTTTCCTTCTGGCCAAACTCACAGTGTTTTAAATTATCTTGCTGGGCTCTTTGTTCTTGATTAGCAACATAAAGCTGGCTAAAAGCCCCCAACAAGAGCCATGCCACAGCCTCAATGTTTGACTGCCTTGAAATTTCCTTTGCCAGATTAATCAGTCTATTACCCTTAATCTCAGTCTCAGGCAAAGTCTCTGGGCATGAGCAAAATGCAGACAAACTTTCTGCCAAGCCATAACACACATCATAGGCAGTCCAACAACCAATACAGTCCTCCTTCCCAACAGAAACCTTGCAAGCCTGGTCTTTACTATCAGGCTTTCTATCAGCCTTCTGGCCTCCTGAGCTCTGACCAGAATCTCCTCTACAGAACAGCCTCAGCTGCTCCAGCTCTATGTATCCAGGTGACAAGTCCGAACCTTTCCAAACTCTGCCCACAAGCCATTTCCAAAGCCTCTCAAAAAACATGGTCAGGTATAGTCACAGCAATGACCCCACTCTCAGTAAAGTTCCTTTTCACTTGTCGCTGAGACAAAATACCTGATGCCCAAAGTTGGGAAAGGAAAGGTTTATTTCTTACAGTTTTTGGAGATTTCAGTCCATACTCAGTTGGCTCCAAGGCAGGGTGGCATGGCGGGACCGCAGTTCATGGTGCCTGCAAACAGCAAGGCGGAAACTGGCAAGAGAGAGAGAGACACCTTTTTCCTGCCATCACATCACATCCTGGCTCCACCCCCTAGGAGAGTGTAGCACTGACACCATCAATCAAGCACTAGACAATGAACCAGTCACAAATGTACAATGCAAATACATGAGGCCTGGGGGCCGCCGACATAAACCATGACAGACGGGAAGCTTTTGTTCTTATATTAACAAGAACTGCATCTTTTATCTTTCTTGCTTCCTCAGTTACTTTTGGCTCCATGAATTAAATAAGAAGTATTGAAGAGGAATATTATCCTCCAAAATGATTTCAATAAAAATTCTTTACAGCATCCCAGTGCAGAGTTGGTGCTGGTTCTCGCTGTCACACCTGTCTGGGTTGTGTGGCAAGTATGGGGAGTGCGTCCCGGACAGAAACATTTTTCAGGCTTACAAAAGCTGTTATAAATGGATTTTCCCCACTTTTCTTTCTTAGACCTCTCTAAATTGCCCAAGGGGGGGAGACTATTCCTGTTACTGCCTTTCAGCTAAATAAAATTTGACTGGATAATGGAATTATTTTAAAAGAAAGAAATTAATGAACATTAATTTGGGTTGTAACTGACCTGCCTTTTCATTCCTTTCCTTTTTTCCTGGGCTAATTTTAATACTTCTTTGGAACAAGATGCATAGTAGTAGCAAAAAGGAAACCACGGCTTTGTCATGTTGGAGCAGATTGCGTCTCTGTGATTACGAGGCTTCATTTGTTGGTATCTTCGTGCCCCCTGGCTGGATTAAACCAGTGACAACCAAAGCTGGTTCCAGATGAGGTGTGAGCATGTAGGAGGAGCTGATCACTAATGAGACACAGACTCTTCAAAGAAAGGACATGAGGTCATGTACTGGTGACAAAGATGATGACATCACTATTGCCACAACACTACCACCTTCCAAGCTGGTGGTACATCCCTGATTTACACTGGGTGGCACTTATTCTACCTGCAATGATGTGATCGGGGACGTTGTCGCTGATGCTCACTTGAGAGTTTACAAGTCTGCACAACCAGAGAATATGGTTCATGGTAGTGTTTCTCATACTTCATCCACTTGTACGTTTATTCATTCCATAAATATTCATTGGATACTCTTTGTATCCTTCTGTTTTATAAATGAAATTAAAATAGTCCTTAGGAGACATTCACACTCCAGGGTTCTGCTTTTCTTCCTCTTCTGCTCTTCTGCTTATCCTCTGTAAGGTTATTCTCATGGTAAGAAAAGTTAGACTGCTGACTGCAGTGCTCTAGTCCTCCGATGGGAGTCTCCTCTTGCCCACACCCTCTGCCTTGGGTCCTTAAACACAGGCTGCTACCCAGCCCTCCACAGATGTGTGCAGAAAGGCTGGAGACTGAGTTCCCATTTCCAACTCTGATCCAGGGTCCTAGCTATTATCAAGCAGATGTTACCCCTTGTTCTCTTTGTTCTGAGATAATTAGCTGCATTTCCCGTAGCTGGCTGATGACTGTGTATACAGTAGCTAAGCCTCACTTCTCCAGCACTGTCATTTAATCAGAATTTTGAGAAAAGTGCATTTTACACGGAGTGTTTTCTTCTACTTCCTTTACCTTTTTACTTTATACTTCGATGAATTTGATGAAAATTTATTACACTCATCTCACTTCCTAAATGGTGTGCAGTGAACATAGCTTAACCATTTTATGGCTTATTCTCATTATTAAGCACCTTAATTACTATTCAAAAGTGATAATGAAGCTTTAATGTCTCCTTCCTGTGCTATTTATTATCACAGCTCGTCACTGGATCTGTAGCCAGCAACACTTCACTTCTCACTTGTGACTCTGGCCTGACAAACTGGTATCCATGGGTACCATTATCTGTAAAATAAAACTCAGCCATTCTGAGTGATTATCTGCAATCCTGTCTCATTAGTGAAGCATTGGCTCATAATGTAGAGAAGCTGTTTTCATTCTGTCTGGCTTTTATAATCACATCAGCAGAGATAAAATAAAATACATCCTAAAGAATAACACAAATCCTTCTTCTGAGGCACGAGACCACAGTTGCATAATTGAATCTAGAATTGAATTTACCCTCTGTCCAGCTATTCAATATAGATGCTCTCATAATCTTCTTGTTAACATCATCAAGGCAAGCGGAAAGGACAAAGTCCAAGGGATAAGTAACCTTCATCCTGTAAAATAGCTTAATATCCATTCAAACCCCTTGACTGGTGCTCAGAGACAGGAATAAAGCATATTTTAAGCTGGTTAGTGGGATGGTTGTTGGGCCTGAGAAAGAACACAGAAGCTGCCTCATCTCCTTGGCAAAAAAACAACTATATAACATACTTCACTGCGGGAAAAGTTGTGTAGGATCGCAAAGCTGAACGAGCCAGAACACTTGCTCTTCTCTGTATCCCAGCAAGCCCCACTATGGCTGCCCTTGCAGAACACGCCCTGGGCCTCTCTGATGTTTTGGAAATCCCGCTGAGATGCTGGCTAGTGAACTGACCGCGAGTCAAAAGAAGTGAAAATCTGCAGTGCTTCCCACATTTTGCAATGTTTGCCTCTTTCTGAAAAGACATGGAAAATCAACACTGGGTCATCTTTAGATAAAGTGATTCTGTATTTTCCTTGCTAACCTAAGGCTTCTGCTCAGTCAGTACTTCATCTTTTTCCAGATAGGGTGCTTGGTATGTCCTGGTCCTTTTACCTCTTTGATACAGACTCTGCCCGCTCTGGATTAGCATAACTGTTTTCTCTCCTGGGGATCCTAAATCTTCTGTCTTAAAGAGAAATTTTTCTCATTTTTTGCTTTTCAGTTCACTCTCTGGTATTCTCACCCAGTTTCTAATTTTAGTGATTTACCTCTATGTGAATGAAACCTTGCTTTCTGCAAGGTTTAAATTCATTCTTATATGTTTTCCTTTTGTCAATGTGGAAAAAACCCAACAAAACTCAATTTCTTTTGTTCTGAGATTGAAGTATAGCAAAAAGGAGAAGTCAACACTGCATGTTAGTGTCTTAGAATTTCTGTTTTCTTGGTTTTAAAATAAAGACAATGGACTAAATAATATCTTCAGCAATCCCAATTTCTAAAATGCTATGCTATTTTATCAGTTATAACCTTTGCTTTATCCCAAACAACTATCATTTGTATTTCTTCAAAATAAAAAAATTCTGTGTGTCATATTGATTTTCTGCCCTGTTTTACTGTTTCCATTGGGTATTTTATGAGAAAATTATTTAAACACACAAAAGACACGTGTATCATACAGATACCAGGCATACAGAATGGGAATAATATTCTCAGAATGAAGGGAAGACAGAAAGTATATCTAAAATGTACCAATAAAATCTGATTAGGACAAAGAAAGGAAGAAAGAAAGAAACAAGCATAAATAGAAAACACTACTTTTTATAAATCATCGGAGATTTTTTCCATAATGGCCAGCAGAGGGAGCACATGAGCATCGAAGACGTTGATTTTTGGTTTTAGATGAATTTACCTGAATATGCAATCCCCTACAATGAGCAGGTGCACAAGTGCTCAGTGCACTTTGGACATCTGATTTATTTGCATCTTTTTAAATGTGATCAATAAACACAGCTACACACATTCACAAGGTCTCAGAATGAGGACACTGCCAAATAATTATTTGGAAAATTTACAGTATTTTAGATCATTCTAAATTTTCTTTTCAGGTTATGGAGAGATTTCTAAATGAGGCCATTTAAGATAACAGAATTAATTGACATGGTTGCTGCCTATTTTTTTTTGTTGGTGATAAGCACCATGCTATGGGAGATAATCCATTACAGACTAGATATCTGTCCGGCAGAAAGAATGAACTGCAAAAGAGATAAAGATTTTGCAACTTTAAGCTTCTGGGCCCTTCACCCCCAGGAAGTCTCCCAGAAAGCAGCATCTTGGCCTGTCTCTTTGGGACCCAAAACTCTCGGACCCGTAGAGTGGCCTGGGCTGTTTGGATTGAAAGTCTGCGCAGACCTGCATCTCGGCGCGACTGTTTGGGACTCGTAGGCCCACCCTTCATCCACAGGGAACTGCCCGGAGTCC
>PVJX010051537.1:0-10268 GCA_004027295.1 Dolichotis patagonum | reverse complement strand
CATGGTGGTTTTATCCCATGTGTATCTAGAATATCTTTCAGTATTCTTTGTAGTTTTGGTTTGGTGGTCATGTAGTTTTTCAGCTGTTCTTTGTCATGGAAGTATCGTATTTCTCCATCCATTTTGAAGGACAGTGTTGCATGGTACGTCAGTCTTAGTTGGAAGTGGTTTTCCTTTAGGATCTTAAATACTTCACTCCATGCTCTTGTTGACTTCATTTTTTGTGTTGAGAAGTCTGCTGTGATTCTGATAGGTTTTCCTTTATAGGTGATCTGTCTTCTCTCTCTAACAGCTTTTAATATTCTGTTCTTATGTTGGATTTCTGTGATGGTGATTATTATATGTCTGGGCGTGATTTTATTTTGGTTATGGCTATTTGGAGTTCTATATGCTTCACTAATCCAAATGTCAGTTTCCATTCTTATGTTTGGGAAGTTTTCAGCTATTAATTCTGTAAATATCTTCTTGATATCATTTGGGCTGTCCCCTTGTTTTTCATTTATCCCTATATTGTTATGTTATTTTTCTTTGCATCATTGTGCAGCTGTCAAATTCTTATTTTCTGATTCTTTGTTATTTTTAAAAGATCTGTCCTTTCCTGTTCACTAGCTGTGATCTTATCTTCGAGGTCTCAAATTCTATCTTCACTTTCATTGAGGTGATTTTTACAGCTTTCAGTAGAAGTTTTGATTCCTATTATATCTCTTTGAATCTGCTTTATGTATTCTGGTTTTTTCTTATAGTGTTCATTCAGGGATTCTGTCTGTTTGCTTTGTTCCTCTAGTTTTTTCACTGTGTCTTCACTATATGTGTTTAGCATTTCTTTCACTACTTTTATCATTTTTTCTTTCACCTGGGCAATTATTTCTGATTTGAATTTCTCCATAGCTTCCCCTAGTTGCTTCTTTATTTCAGTTGATATCATTTCAGTCATTTCGGGTGTATGGCTTCTATTTTCTTCTATGTATATGGCTCCTAGGTTTTCTTGTGTTATGCTGGAGATTTGAGCCTGCCTATTGGTCTTTCTTTTTGTCATTTTTATTTCCTTGGTTTGAGTGGTGTTCCAAAGCTTCCTCAGAGTGTGTGTCAATCACATCTTTCAACGTCAGCTCCTTCAGCAGTCTCGGCTCCCCTGCATGTACTTGGCTCCCTAAATTGAGAGGCAGAAGCTGGGCATGGAGAACTGGGATGGTGGAACCCCTGGGGCATAATATCTTGTCCTATGGGGGTGGATTTGAACTCAACCACTGGCAGTGCTGGTCTTAAGCTCTCCCTAGGCCTGCCCAAACTATCCCAGAGTCCTCGTGTGCATTCTCCGCTTCCTGAACTGAAATAAGGCCACTGGGTGTGGATGACTGAGGCCCTGGAATCTGCTGGCCCAGTCCAGTGTCCCTGGTAGCTCCCCAGAAAGTCAAATGCCAGGAATGTAGGTCTCCAGCTTTCCCCAGGGAACTGGGACTCACCTTGGGCAATCCCAACTGCCCTCTCACCAACATTATTTATAAGTTGTTCTCTTGATGGCAGCTATTCTTTACAGAATGAGATGAAATGTCAATACTGTTTCAACTTGAATTTCTGGAGTGACCATTAATGGTGAACTTTTCTTCATGTATTTGTCATTTGTATATCTTCACCTGAGAACTGTGTGTTCATCTCAGATGCCCATTTTTGGAGAGGTCTTTGAATTTGAGGGGCTTGATGTTTTTCAATACTTTATATGTTCTGGATGTAAGTCCTTTGTCTGAGAGTTTGCTGGCTAAAATTCTTTCCCATTCTGTGGGTATTATTTTCACTCTATTGGTGATTTTATTTGAAGTGCAGAAACTTTTCAAGAGATCTGAGTTGTTGATTTTTTGAAGTGTTTCCCATGCAGTCTACATTTTGTTCATGAATTCTCTGCCCACCCCTATGTCTCCAAGATTTCTAACTAACTTGTCTTTCAGTAGATTTAGTGTTTCTGTATTAATATTTAGATCCATTTAGACTTTAGTTTTGTGCATTTAGACTTTAGTTTTGTGCATGGTGATATGAATAGTTCTAGTTTCAGTCTTTGGCATGTGGAAAGCTAATTTTTGTAACACCATTTATTAAAGAGGCTATCCCTGTTCTAGTGAAAATATTTAGCCCCTGTGTCAATTATGATTTGGCTGAATGTCTTTGGTGTTGTGTTTCCATTTTCTAATCTGTTCCATTGATCCTCAGGTCTATTTTTTTGCCAGTACCATGCTGATTTTATTACTGTGGCTTTGTAGTGTAGTTTCAAGTCAGGAATTTCGATTTCTTCTGCTTTGTCTTTGTTATCCAGAATTGACTTTCCTATTTTAAGTCTTTTCTGTTTCAAAATGAATTTTAAGCGTGTTTTCTCTAGATCTGTGAGGCATGTAAATAGTATGTTGATTGAGATTACATTAAATCTGTATAACAGTTTTGGGAGTATGACCGTTTTCACAGTGTTGGTTCTTCCTAGCCAAGAGCATGGCATACAATTCCATTTTCTAATATTCTCTTCAATCTGCTTTTTTTAGCATAGCATAATTTTCAGTATATAGGTCTTTTAAATTCTTGGCTAGGTTGATTCCTAAGTATTTCATTTTTTTACATGTATTGTGAGAGGCAGTATTTCCATACTTTATCTTTCAGTGAGTTTTTTGTGTACAGGAATACTATTGATTTTTAAGAGCATTGACTTTGTTTCCAGCTATACTGCTGAATTTTTTAATTACCTGTAGTAGTCTTTTTAAAAAAAAATTATTTTAAAAGGGGGTAAAATTAAACACAACAAAACAGAACAGAATGGGACATAAGAAAGCATAAATTTCAAAGCTAGATAACCAGAGATCTTCACTATCTGTCATATTGTCTCTTGTTTTCTTCCAAATGGGTGTCCTTATCTTTGCATATGGGGAGCTCATACTAAATAACATAGCCAAACCTTTCACAAGATGTGTATTTCACTGGCTCCCACTTGCTAAGCAGAGGGGAGGGGGAGGAGGGACAAAGGGCAGGGGACAGGACAGCATGAGATGTCTGATTCTCAGCCCACACACCGGCAGGATCACAGCCACCCCTTAGAGAGGGGATGAGTTTCTTGTTCTCCCGGCACCCCAAGTCAACCGCACTGTGCAGGTCCTGACATGCCAAGGTCTCTCTCCTTCAGGCTGCCAAAAGTCTGCCACACTCTCAGCCACCCCCCCCAGAGAGGGGAGGAGTTCTTTGTTCTCCTCGCACCCTGAGTCAACTGCACTGTGCAGGTCCCGACATGCCAGGGTCTCTCTCCTTCAGGCTTCCAAAAGTCTGCCACACTCTCAGCCACCCCCAGAGAGGGGAGGAGCTCCTTGTTCTCCTGGCACCCCGAGTCAACTGCACTGTGCAGGTTCCGATGTGCCAGTCTCTCTCCTTTGGGCTGCTGAAAGTCTGTCACACTCTCAGCTGCCCCCCAGAGAGGGGAGGAGGTCCTTGTTCTCCGGGCACCCGGAGTCAACTGCATGGTGCAGGTCCCTATGCAACAGGGTCTACTAGACTTTTAATGGACTTTTTTGGGTCTTCCATGTAGAGTATCATGTGATCTGTAAATAGTGATAGTTTAACTTCTTCCTTTCCTATCTTTATTGCTTTATTTCTCTCTCTTGTCTGATTGCCCTGGCTCATAATTTCAGAGCTGTATTGAATAAGAGTGTTGATAGTGGACATCTGCGTCTTAGTCCTGATTTTCAAGTGTAAGCTTTCAGTTTTTGTCCATTTAGTATAATGTTGACTGTTGGTTTGTCATAGATGGCTTTTATGAGCTTGAGGTAGACACCATGTATTCCAAATTTCTGAAGGGTGTTTATCATGAACATGTGTTGGACTTTATCAAATATTTTTCTGCATCTATTGAGATTATCATGTACAACTGAGATCTCATCTTATTAAAATTTTCTACACTTCAAGATAAATCATCAACAGAGTCAAAAGAAAACCCACAGAATGGGAAAGAATTTTAGCCAACTTTCCCTCAAAGTACTTATATCTAGAACATATAAAGAACTGAAAAATATCAGGACCTCAAATTCAAAGATCTAATCCAAAAATGGTCATCTGAGATGAACACATACTTCCCAGATGAACAAATACAAATGACAAATAAATGCATGAAGAAATGGTCATCACTGATCATTTGAGATATGCAAATTAAAACAACATTGAGATTCCATCTCACTCCAGAAAGATTGGCAGCCATCAAGAAATTAACTGACTGGGATAGCCACTGAGGATATTAGTGTGGAGATTCCTCAAGAAACTAGGATTGGAAGTCCCATTCAATCCAGCTATTCCTCTTCTAGGTATTTTCCCAAAAATATCAAAAAGGTCATGTCACAGCAATATATGTGCACCCATGTTTATAGCAGCACAATTTGTAATAGCTAAATATAAACAACCTAAATGCCCATCAACTGCAGAATGGATAAAAAAGATGTGATATTTTTCTACAGTGGAATATTACTCAGCTATAAAAAGGATAATCCTGAGGCTTTTTATAGATAGAGACAACTTGAGACTATACTCATAAGTGAAATAAGTCAGACTCACATTTGTAACTACTGTATTGTCTCCCTAGTGTAAAAAATAAATAATAATAAAAAAACTGAAAAAGTAAGATCCAAAATGTGCAATAGATATTATAATAATGAAAAGGAAAGAAAGTGCTCAAAAAGCAAAGAACAACTGGGATAAGGGAAAGGAAAAATGTATGTAGGTATACACAAATAACTGTGTATGTATATATGTACGAGATAGATAACTGTCCTACTAATTCTTTGTTAGTTCATCAAAAAGAACAGTTTGAGATGTCATTGTTTGATTGTTTGATCATTTTTAATGCATAAATCTTGTAACCTGAACAACTACTTCTAAGATAGCAATATGCAATATATTAACTAAAGTTGATTCCTTACTGTCTTTTTGAAATTCTGTATTATTTCTATCCTTTTTTCTGTTTTGCTTTTTTAAAATAAACCCCCCCATCAAAAAAAGAATAAAAGTAAGAATTTGCTAGAAAAAAGAGAGATTATCATGTGGTTTTTGTTTTTGGCTCTGTTGATGTGGTGTAGTACATTTATTAATTTGAATATGCTAAACCATCCTTGTACTCCTGGAATAAATCCCACATGGTCATGATATATAATCTTCTTGATGATTTGCTTCACTCTATTTGTGAGTATTTTATTGAGAATTTTGCATTCTATTTGTCAGTATTTTATTGAGAATCTTTGCATAAGTGTTCATTAGTCAGATTGGGCTATAGTTCTCATTTTTGGCTGAGTCTTTCTCTTTTTTTATCAGAGTATTACTTGCCTCCAGGAATGATTTAGGGAGGATTTCTTGCTTTTCAATTTCATTGAAGAGTTTCTGGTGAATTGGCATCAACTCTTCTCTAGATTTTTTGTAGAATTCCACTGTGAATCGATCAGGTCCTGAGCTTTTCTTTATTGATAATTTTCTAATTACATTTTCTATTTCAATAGCTGATATTGGGTTATTCAAAATTGCCATATCTTCTTCACTGAACTTTGATAGTTCATATTTTTCTAGAAACATTTATCCATTTCCTCTGTGTTATCCACTCTATGTGAGTAGAGATTTTTGAGATAGGTATTGATGATCTTTTGAATTTCCATGGGATCTGTAGTAATTTCACACTTTTCAATCTTGCTGCACGAATTTTTTTCTTGATAAAGTTAGTTAGAGGTTTGTCAATTTTTTATTCTCTCAAAAAACAAGTTTTTGATTCATTAATTATTTGTATTGTTTTTTAGTTTCAATTGCATTGATTTCTGATCTAATATTAATGATTCCTCTCTTCTATGAGCTTTGGGTTTAACTTGCTCTTCTTTTTCTAGAAGCTTGAGATGAAGCATTAGGTGGTTTATTTGTGTTCATTCTGTTTTGTTGATGTGGCAATTTATTGCTGTGTATTTCTCTCTTAAGACTACTTTCATTGAATCCCACAGATTGCAGTATGGGTTTTTTTTTTTGCATTTTCTTTGTATTGTAGGTATTTCTTTATTTCTTCTTTATATTTTTCTGTAGCCCACTGGTTGTTTAGAAGGTTGTTATTTTATTTCCATGTATTTATGCAGGTTTTACAATTTCTTTTGCCATTAATTGCCAGTTTGACTGTGTTATGGTATGATATTATGCATGGGACTATTTCAATAGCTTTGTATTTACTTAAGAATGTGTTATGGATTAATATATGGTCTATTTTGAAGAATGTCCCATGTGAAACTGAGAATGTGTATTCTCATGTGGTTTGGTGGAACACTCTGTAAACATCTGCTAAGTCCAATTGCTTGCAGGTATTATTCAGTTGTATTATTTTTTTTTCTGAGTTTTTGTCTAGTTGGTCTTTCTCTTTGTGACAATGGGGTTTTAAGGTCCCCTGTTGTAAGTGTTCTTTTGTATTTGTTTTTTCATGTCCATTAGTATTTGTCTTATGTATTTGGGTGCTTCTGTATTTGGTGCATGTGTGTTTATAATTGTTATTTCTTCTTCTTGAATTTTTCCACTAACAAGTATGAAGTGACTTTCTTTATCTCTTTCAATCATTTTAGGTTTGAAGTTCACATTGTCTGCAAATAAAATATTTACTCCTGCTGTTTTCTGAGTTCCTGTTGTATGGAACACTGTTTTAAATGCTTTGACTTTTAATCTATGAGTTCCCTTTTGGGTTAGATGTGTTTCTTGTATACACAGTATTGTGAGATCCTGTTTCTCGATGCATTCTGTCAATCTTCTCATAAGTGAATTGAGGCAATTTACATTTATTGATGGCACTGATATGTACTGGCTCGTCTTTACCATGTTATGTTCCCATTGTTTGATTTCTGCTTTTTCCCCTTGGTTAATTGCTTATCTTACCTCTTGGTTTCTTTGTGTTCCTGTTCTGAGTTTTGTGGTCATTTTTATCTCTATGTACTATATCTTTCTCAATTCTTTCTAGGGTTGATTTGGTGGGCATGAATTTCTTCAGTTGTTCTTTGTCATGGCAATAACTTGTTTCTCCATTAAATTTGAATGAAAGTTTTGCTGAGTACATTAGTCTAGGTTGAAATTTGTTTTCTTTTAGGTCTTGAAATACCTCCCTTGAAGCTCCTCTTGCCTTGAGGGTTTGTGCTGAAATGTTTGCTGTGATTCTAATGGGCTTTCTTTGATAGATAAGATGTTTCTTTTCTCTAATGGCTTTTAGTATTCTGCTTTTATGCTGCATGTCTGGGATCTTAATTATTATATTTCTGGCTGTAGATTCATGTTATTTTGAAAGTTTCGCATTGTATATGCCTCAGTTATTTGCATATCAAATTTTTTCTCCATGTTTGTGAAATTTTCTGCTATTACTTCTGTGAATATTTTACATATGTCATTTGCATTGACTCCTGCATCTTCATTGATGCCTATCAATCGTTATGTTGTTTCTCTTGGCATCATATGAAACTGCTGCATTGTCCTTCATGCTGCTTTGTTATTTTTAAAAGTTCTATCCTTTCATGATCACTAATTGTGATCTTGTCCCCAGGTTCTAAAATTCTATCCTCAGCTTCATTTAAATGGTTTTGCATTCTTGCATTGAATTTTTTGCTTCTTGGATGTCTTTTTGAGTTTGTTTCATGAATTAAGCTTGTTTTCTGTATTTTTCTTTCAAAGTTTCAACCAATTTTCCATGCTCCTGTACTTTTAAAAATCTATTTCCTCTCTAGCTGTGCTGAGAAATTCCTTTACTAAAGTTGTTATTTCTGTTTTTACATGAGAGATTACTTCTAATTTGATTACCTGTATAGCCTCCTCAATTTGTTTTTTTAAATTTCACTTCCTATCTTTTCAGAGATTTCTAATGTGTTACTATTTATGTTCTCTATTTCAATGTCTCCTGTAGTTTCTCCTGGTGGGCTAGATGGTTCAGATTGCATTTTGCTTTTTCATTTTGCCATTTTCCCCTTTTGAGTTAGTATTTGGTCCTTCTATCCCACTAGTGTCAACTGTTGATAATATGTATCTTGGGGTTGTACTGTAAGGATGATGTTTGTACAATTGCTGGGTCTAACAGTGAAGAGGTAGGCCAATTACCTGAATTCCCCCTGTAGGACTTGTTGAGTGAGCTCTGTGTTCTTCCTAGGCTTATAAACCTAGGAGCACTGATGATAATCAACTCCTATTCACTGCTGTTATTATGTCTTCAGGTTGATGAAGTCACCAGATCTCCCTGTTTATAGTGTTTGTCTTGTCTGGGACCCTACTGTCTTTCTGGGTGTCCCACAGGCTCCCTTAGTTTTCTCCACATTGGGGGAGGCCCTGTTGGCACCCTTCTCTACCTACCTGATATTCTCCTTGTGGAGGAAGGACTAACCCACCCACTTGCTTGTCTTGCCTATGGCCTACTTCTGGAGGGGGCTCCTCTGTTGCTTCTGTTAACCCATTGAAGGTGGCAAACTCTATTCTTATTCTATGGGCAAACTCACCTCACTGATAGAAGCGTGATGAGTTCTTCTTATGGAGTCTCCCCTCAATATTGCATGGTTAATCCACTGCAGTCCAAGGTTCTGGGGTGAGGGGTGGGAGCTGAATTTCAACAGCAATGCTAGGTCCAAGAGAAGGGGAGTGTCCCCAATGACAGTGATGGGACTGTGGGGTGCAGGTCATGGGTTTGAGTTCCTAGGTCTTGAAGTGTGTGGTCAGGACTGTGCAATATGGGAGGTGCATGGTTTTGTGCACCACTGGCTCGAGTTCCAGGGTCCTGTGAGGTGATCTGCAGAGACAACAGGAGTCACAGTAGGGTCCCTGGTCTAGCTTGGCTGTGTGCACACATATAGCTGGAGTTCCCAGGTCCTTTAACTTGGTGTGCAGAAATGGCGGGAGTCACAGGAGGGGCCCACTCTTTCATTCTTTTTTTAAGCTGGGTCTTTCTCAGGTTTTGTAGTAGAGTAATATTTGCTTCCAGGAATGTCTTAGGAAGAATTGCTTCGCTTTGGGTTTCACTGGAGAGTTTGAGGAGTACTGACATTAAGTCTTCTTCGTATCTCTTGTAGAATTCCACAGTGAATCCATCTGGGCCTGCAATCTTCTTCGTTGGTAAAGACTTAATTACATTTTCCATTTCATTAATAGAAATTGGGTATTTAGCAGTTTTACATCTTCTTGACACAGCTTTGGTAGTTCATATGTTTCTAGGAACTTGTCCATTTCTTCTGTGTTATCTAACCTATGAGAGTAGAGGTTCCCAAAATAGGTGTTGATGATCTTCTGTATTTGCAGAGTCTGTAGTGATTTCACCCTTTTCATCCCTTATTGCATGAAATTGAGTTTTTTTCTTTATTTTTAAAATAAGTTTGGGAGAGGTTTACCAATTTTATTCATTCTTTCAAAGAAGCAACTCTTTGATTCATTGATTCTTTGAATTGCTTTCCTAGTCTCTATTGCATAACTTTCTGCTCTGATCTTTATAATTTCTTCCCTTCTTTAGTCTTTGGGCTTGACTTGCTCTTCTTTTTCTATGTTTGAGGTATAGCATCAGGTTGTTTATTTGTGTTCGTTCTGTTTTCCTGATTTGGGAATTCACTGCAATAAATTTTCCTCCGAGGCCTGCTTTCATTGCATCCCACAATTCCAGTAAGTTGTATTTGCATTTTTGTTTGCTTGTAGATATTGTTTAATTTCTTCTTTAATTTCCTCTGTGACCCACTGATTGTTCAAGAGTGTATTATTCAATTTCCATGTGTTTGTGTAGCTTTTGCAGTTTCTTTTATCATTAATTTCTAGTTTCATGGCACTATGATCAGATAACATGTATGGGATAATTTCAATTCTTTTGCATTTACTTAAGTATGTTCTGTGGGATGTTATATGGTCTATTTTAGGGAATGTCCCATGTACTGCTGAGAAGAATGTATAGTCTGATATTGTTGGATGGAACCCTCTGTATACGTCTATTAAGTCCATGTGTTCATAGGTGTGATTCAGTTCTGTTATTTCTTTGTGATTTTCTGTCTGGTTGATATGTTCCTTTGTGTCAATGGCATGTAAAAATCTCCTGTTATAATTGTGTTATTGCCTATTTGATTTTTCATTTCTGTTAATACTTGCTTTGTATAGCTGGGTTCTCTGGAATTTGTTGCATATATATTTAAGATTGTTATCTCTTTCTCTTGAAGTTTTCCCCTAACTAGTATGTAGCGACCTTCTTTAACTCTTTGGATCATTCTTGGTTTGAAGTTTACATTGTCTGCAAATGGAAT
>PVJX010051536.1:0-10271 GCA_004027295.1 Dolichotis patagonum | reverse complement strand
ACAGAACAGAATGGGACATAAGAAAGCATAAATTTCAAAGCTAGACAACCAGAGATCTTCACTATCTGTCATATTGTCTCTTGTTTTCTTCCAAATGGTTGTCCATATCTTTGCATATGGGGAGCTCATACTAAATAACATAGCCAATCTTTTCACAAGATGTGTAGTTCACTGGCTCCCACTTGCTAAGCAGGGGGGATGGGGAGGGGGGATACGGGATGGGGGACAAGATGACATGAGATGTCTGATTCTCAGCCTGCACGCCAGCAGGATCACAACTGGCCCCCAGAGAGGGGAGGGGCTCCTGGTTCTCCCAGCATCCCGAGTCAACCACATAGTGCAGGTCCTGACACTCCAGGGTCTCTCTCCTTCGGGCTGCCGAAAGTCTGCCACACTCTCAGCCACCCCCCAGAGAGGGGAGGAGTTCCTTGTTCTCCCGGCACCCGAGTCAACCAGTGAACCACGTGGTGCAGGTCCCCAGGCTCAAGGGTCTCTCCCCTGAAGTCCCCTAAAGTCCGCCATACTCACCTGCTATTTCTTTCTGATGAATTGACCATTCCATTTCCAAAGTTCTGAAATGGCCAACAGACCACAGAAAGAATTCTCTTTAGGCTCCTGTTTGAAACCAGCAGCTACAGCAATCTGCTGGCCTTGCTTCAGGGCCACTTGAATTTTAATATTTTAGCAGATGTTTGCAAAGGAAAACTCCTTTATGTAGAATTTAGAGGTTAGGGGAAGGATCCGTTTTTCAATAATTGGAAAATTAGAATTCAAATCAAGTACTTGAAAAGTATCTCAGACTTTGTACAATTAGGTGATTTGTCTTTGTTCACTTCAATCCATGATATTATTTAAGATTCAGCCTCCTGTTCCTAAATCTTTAGATGGAGCTCTCCTTGATACAGATGAGGGAGAAAAAATCTGTAATTCCATCATATAGCATGTGAGTCCTCTAGAAGCTGGAGGTGTCAGCAGATAACTCAGATGGAGGTCCAGTTTGGAACTTTGGAATTGGAAGCTTTCCAAATTTAATTTTTTTGGTATTGCTAACATTCAGCGAGTTAGGTGTCATCCTTCAGTATAAATGAGATCAAAGATATCAGTGAGGTCTTTTCTATCGAGAGTTTTATTCTGAATGTCTCTGTGTGACTCCTATTACTCTAATTTACTTTTTGAGCAACATATGCCCTCCTGTTTGAACAAATGCCAATGGGCTTCTCTCTTAACTGTGTAGTTTCCATTAATTTCTTCTACAAATATTGGGAACTCTACAGTGTGACAATCTGAGTACTAAACAGAGACAAATAAGATGAACTCACACTTTTCTATGTTGATGGAGACAGAAGAAAATAAAGAATAAAAGTGTATGACAACAGCCATATAAGAAAAAGCGGGTGTCTTATATTCCTGGTTGGAGATCCCGACATAGGAGCAGGGAACGGAGAGGAAGCTGTGTGAACATCAGAAGGGAAAAACGAAACCCTTCTAGACATAAAACAGAAAGCGCTAAGAATACAAGATTTGAAAAATGGCTTGCTATTTTGGAAGAACAGAAAGAATCCAGGACTAGAATGAAGCAAATAAAGTATGAGGTAGGGTTGTGGAAACCTGCAGAGCTTTCACCCATAGCAAGGGGAGGGGATTCCATTGAACAAAGTGGAAGGCAGTTATGAAGGGTTTGGGAAACAATGGCGACCTGAGTCAGAGTGAAAACAATGAGATTGAATGATAAATGCCTTTTTGTAAGAATCTCTCCTGGGCATTGCCAGTGGCCTTCCCAAAGGCCAGCCCACTCTCCTTCCTTGCTGATGGTGCCGTGCTGTCAGCTCAGGTGGCCCGAAAGCCCAAAAGCCCAATCCAGTTGTCTGTGATGTTCCCTGCTGAGGCACAGCCCCACCTGTCATCCCGCCAGGCAGCTCAGCCTGAGCTGAGGAAGAGTGGGAAAGGCAAACGCTCCCCAGAGCGTGCTCCACGGACTCTGGGGACAAATAAATATGAGTAGCACTGTGATAAACACAGCACACCAGATTGTTTTTCAGAATTTTTCAAATATTAACATGATTTATGGATGTCAAGAGAGAGCTAAAGTACTTCAATCTTTTGAAACTTATGTGATGGTATAACTCTCATTTGGGAAATAATAATAATCTAATTCACAGAAATAATAGTTTTTAGAATAGCATTAGGGTAATACTGGACAAAAGAATAGATTTTATAGAATCAAACGATATTCTTCAAAATCATGATACATGTGTGATGTGCTTAGAGAGCCCACATCAGGCTGCAATCATCTGAAGAGCAAAGTGTAAAAGCCTCTAGGATGAAAAATTTCAGCTGATTCTTCGAAAACAATTATTTGGTGTTAAAATTTGATTTCTCAGAAATTTTATTCATGATCAAGAGTTAGAAGATTTTTTAAAAGTCCAAGTACCTGTAAAGATACGGCTAGAAAAATGTATCTTTGATTTCCCCCTTTAGTATTAAATTTATAGTGAACTTGAGTGTCAATGTTACTTCCATCTTTCTTCTCCTCCTCCCATCCCTCTTTTCCTTGGAAATAAATCAAGGAAGAAAGGAAGGAGGAAAGGAAGAAAGGAAGGAAGGAGAAAAGGGGAGGGAGGAAGAATGGAAGAAACAATAAAAATTTCCTTCACAGATAGTCTGGTTTGGTGGTACTTTTCTAAGTAATTTAATTTAAAAACCTGAAGCTATACTAGGAACTTTACCATGACAATTTCTAGACAGAGACAGGATTTCTAACTACAATTCATGAATTCTGGTGGTAAAAGATAGCAAGCTGTGAAATTTTATCTCATCATAAAAAAGGATTAATACAGTTTATAACTAAATGTCAAAATAGATTTTCATTACATAGTCTAATTTAATTTCTCAACCACAAGATGTTGGCAGGAAAAAATGATTTATTTTTCACTGCTTCGTTCAGAATTTTTTTACTAGCAACTCTGACTGTAGGCTTTATACCTTACTGGGATAACAGTGTAATGAAACTCCAGTAAGGGCATTTACTGCATCTTAAAATGCTGCTATTTGACATGTGAACCATTTTCTCTCAGAGGTTGTGGCATCACCTGTTAGAAATGCAGAATCTCAGGCCTCACCCTGGAGCCACAGAATCACAATTTGCATTTTAGTAAGATCTCCAAATGATTCATGACCATGTTAAAGTTTTAGAAGCATTATCGCAGAAGGAATTCTTCCAGCGTTTTGCTGTCGCTGAGGATTGCTGTGTCCCTACTCAAGGGTGACCAATGAGTTTTCCTAAAACACTATCACTGAGTTTTCAGTTCACCTCCTTCACTAGATATCTACATAAAGTTTATGATTTACAACTAAACAAAAATACTGCTCGGAGGGCAATGAACATATTTTTTGCACGGATCTTACAAGCAAAGGTTGAACAGCTAATTTATTCTGCAATTTACCTATCTTGTCACTCTAGTGGGGCCACTTATTGGGTGCTTTAAAAAGCACGTTACATGTATACATGTGTGTTCTGCAGTTTCTCTGTCCCTAGTTGATGTCAGAGCTGCCTTTGCTCCAACTTCACCAAGTAGCGGAAATACAGACAGCCAAACGTTAGCCACTGAGTTCCCAAGTATAAGATCTCCCCTCTAGTGGAAGTATTTGGTCCCTTTGAGATGTTTATAACCTAGTTTCTGATCCAAGTTTCTCCAAAATCCCTAAGTGTACCCCCAAACTGAATCTGTTCTCAAACACATCACTAGATTACGTGGATGGCAAGAACTTGGTTAAAGTCCAAGACTGGATCTTCTCCAAGATTGACCTTCTCTATCCACTTGTCTGAAATACAAAGCACAGTCAGTGCTGATCACTGAGTCTAGCACCGTGTCACGGGACAAGGATATGAAGAAGATTTAGCATATGAGAACAGGATCGGATGTGCTATACTCCAAAACTTTCCTGGGCTACCCTTATCCTTTCCCTGCTAAGACTCGGCTTTCCCACATTTAATGCACCCTTTTGCTTTTCTGCCTTTTTCAACACCCTTTTTGCAAGACCCCCTATTATAACCACTGAGGGATCCAGGATAAACATGCCCATATCTGCTTTAAAGAATCATTTGCTTCTAAAATTAAAGAAAAAACAACAGGGCTATCAGGGATTTAGGACAATGAAGCTATTCACAGTCAGTTGTCATTGAAGGTTGTGGAGAAAGGGACCTAGTTTAGGGCCAAAGATGTAGATATTTCAAAGAGGGTTTGTTATCTTGTTGTGGTAGGAGAAAAAGAGAAGATGAGATATATACTGAGTTTCTGCTGGCAGATAAAGATGAGTAAGAAAATGAGGAAACCAGTTATATGTAAAATCTAACCTTTGAAGGGAGAGGACTTCCTTTCCCAGGGCTGGGATTCTCGTCTTCCTACTGAGAACATGCATGTGGTGAGCTCAGAGGCCACACACTCAGCACTCCCTCTGGGACACAGCAGATGAGGTTAACCCCAAGACCCAGTACCTCACCCAGCTTCCTGCATGCACTTCAAGTCTTACAAATCACAGTTCCCCAAAGAAGCCCCACTTTACTTGACCTGTCTGTCACATTTCACACATAGGCTACTTTCCTCTTGTTATTTTACTCTTGGTCTATTGAGATATTTCCTGGTTTATCTTATCACTCACAATTCCTTCTTATAGCTAATTATAAGTTGCTTTTTTCCTACCAGATCCAAAACTTTGGTATCTTCCAGATCTTTTCTATAATTTTTCTTATTCTCCACTTGCCTGCCGTCATCCTCCTAGATGTTTATTTATGATGCTACTGAGTCCCGGGAGTCCCTTCTTTGTTCCAAAGTTTTATGTATAATTTTCTCTGCAGCACATTCACTTGCATGCCTATTAGAAAAAACACACTTAATACAATCAGCCCCACCCTGATGATTTTCCCCTTCAGATCTGCTCCTCTTCATCTTATCATAACGAGTGGCATGGCTCAATTAGCCAGGATCTGTGGATTCTATGCTCAATTACTCTCTTACCCTCACCCTTCCCTTTCTCTTTTGCCTTTTAAGAAACATTCAATTGGGCCTCTTGGCATTTTTCTCCTATAGTAATACATCATCAGTCATTTAACTAGATTACTAATTTCCCATGACTCCTGTCTACCCAGGTGTATTATTGTACAACATAAAATTTTTTGCAGACTGCAATAGAAATCCATATTTATTAGCATGGGAAACTTCTTTTCCATGATGTAAGCTCTCCTTGCCTCTTCTATGTCTATTTCTCTCCCTTCTCCAATCTATACCAAATGCCTAAAGACACCGTGCCCTCCTGGTGCTCTGTCCCTCTGCCTGGTAAGCATGTCTTTACATGTAAAGGTTCAGTTTAGGTTTCTTGCTGTGGATAAAGCTTTCTCTAACTGTCATAAATTGATCACTACTTTCTTTGTAGCTACATGAAATATTGAATTTTTTGGAAAAAAATCTAACACTTCATTTGTTTTTTGTCAGTCTCCTATATTTATATATAAAAATATATATACTTTAATTTCTTTGAGTATAGACTACTTACTGACTTATTCATGTTTGCACTTGTACCCAACACAGTACCTAACATAAGGTGGTTGTCATTAAGTATTCATTGAGAGAAAGAAAAAATATATAGGTATGGAATGAATTTAAAGAAGATGAACCTTATCTGTAGTTTACTTAGTGATGTCTAGAATTTATCAAGACAAAGTCAGTTTAAAAGTCCACTATATCTGGTAGACTAAACAGGACTTGTCCCTAGGCTAAAGGGATGATTTTAGGGTCATTCTTGCTGTGATGAACAAGTCTGAAAGAGTCAGATCAGAATCCTAACCATGTGGACACTGGCAAGTAGTCTGGAAGATTCCAAAAGAAGAGGGGGCAGATACTTTCCCTTAAAAGACATCTGAGTTACAGAGACAGAGGCACATAAAAGAACAGGGCTAACGCTTAGACAAATGCTTCCTTCCAGTTCAGTTTCCATGCAGGAGACCTTTTGATGTTTCTAAGTCAGATTCTTATCTCACTTCAAATACTATTCTTAGCCAATATGTATCTCCCGCCTCTTTTAACTGAGTTCTTTCTTGTGAGAGTTAAAGACTTTCCCTACTTTGGAGTCAAATCCCATTTGCAATTTCTGCCTGTGAAAGATTATCAAATAAGATTACAAAATCTTAGGGATTATTTTGCTAACAACAGGTCTCTTGAACTAAAAAAAAAAAATGTCCAGTGCTATTCATAGTCTGGTTTAGAAAGGGAGTCTGTTATGATGACAGTAGGAAAATTTAATACTGCCCCTACCCTCATTCTGCTCTAAGGTTTTTATTTCATAAACATCTTAAAGGACTGCAAAAATGCCCTTGGGCATTGATTTCATAAACAAGTGTTTCTTTCCGTTAAGCCACTAAAATTTCACTTGATTCAATGAAAATGTTTCCAATGGAGCTATGAAAACATTTTTTTGCTCATTCTCTAAACTATTACTAGTTGGAAAGTGAATTGAGGTTCATAAAATGTATAGATTCTTCCCCAATCACTTAAGAGCCAAAAGCCATGTGGAAATTTTTCCATTTGACTAACATGTGAGGCTTTTAGAAGTGACAGTTATAAAAGAGTGGTGGGATTACATTTAAATGGTTGTCCGCAAACCTTACCTTGCCCACTGTAGGGGTCCTGGCCGGGGTGCCAGCCCCAGGTCTGCTGGCCCCGAGGAATGACTCACAGTTGCTGAAGTCTTAAAGTTTAGCCATTACAGTATCAACGTACTGAAATTTGATTAATTTTGAGTGTAATTCACCCATAACTCATTGCTATTCAAAGTGTAAAAAGGGTAATTCTGTCTCCAGTGAAGAAACTGAAAATCATTCTGCATAAATGTAGAACTACACTTACTTTTATGCTTATAAAGCATGTGTAGATCAGGTAATCCAGGAATTATTTTTAATAAAAGTCTCATTATTGAAACATGATTTACTTGGGCCTAGAAGCCATTCTGTCTCATTTCATCCCTTCAGTCCCATTTTCCAGCATTTTACCCTTATGCAGTGGAAAGTACTAAGCCTCTGAAAATAGCCTCTGAAACATGCCCAAGAGAAAATGGAGCCTGCACTCCCAAAGTTTCCTTAGTTTACAAGGAGAACATTGTGAAATTGAGCTAAACTAAGCTAGAAATTTTAAACACACAACTCCTGTCTACTCTTAGACACAAGATTTCTTGGACTAATCAGATGGCTACTAGACTAGACTATATCACATTATCTGATATCTAGATTAGGCCATCTGATTGCTCCAAATATCATGCCTCTCTCCATGCACAGGTTGCATGGTCGCTGAGATATTTTGCGAAGATACAATAGACAATGGAAACTAGACTCCACACTCCCTTTAATCATTTGTTAATGATGTAATATCTTTGTCCCAGCAATCTCCACATCTTTAAGACCCTGAAGCCAGTTACAGCACACCAGAGAGAGCTCAGTTCTGGTCACAACTGCCCAGGAACATTTGGTCCTGCTCTTGCTTGGTTGGTTTGCTGACCTTCTGCTCTTTAGTTGAATGAATAAATCTTGGTTTCTTTGCAAAAGGGCTTAGGCTTTTCATACTTTGGCCCTATTCTTGTTCCCAGAAATCTCTAGCCTGGCACCCACTCTGACAAGTTTTCCTTCTAGACAGGTGAATCTAGTATTGTTTGGAAGGCATCATAAACAAGTCAGGAATATAGACACTGGACTTGACAAATCCAGTAACATTTTGGAATTCATTGTCTCACCTTTAAATGAAATAAGTAATTCTATTAAACCTAACTTTTCCCCTAAGGATCAATGAAGGTAGTGTATATAATTCTGTAATCTGCAGGTTATATAAACAACTAGGAATGAGCTTAGGTGAAACATCATTGCCTACTCTTTCAACTGGTTTGTGTTCTAGGTAGCAGACTATTGACCACAACTGTTATCTGAGATGATTCTAGGCTAGAACTCTATACAATTAAAACTGATATCTCAATACTTCATACTTGCAACAAAAGCATCAACTAAAATTGACTAAACTCACAAGAAGTAGAAAACACTGTGACTGAGAATTCTTTCCAAAGTCAATTAGGCTGAAGACTTCTGATACTAATTTTGCATCCCCTCTCCTCTGAATTATCAGCGATAATCTGTTCTCAGCTGCTAGCACGGTCAGTGCTGCTTCTTACCTACTTTCCTCACCTGGGTTCCTTACAACCTTCCCTCCATGCCCCACTGCATTTCCTACTTGCTTTACATTAATGGAGCTGCAATGGCACGTCCTGTAGTTAATCATAAACACAGAACCCTCTCGGTCTTTTTAGGCGCAGCTACTCAAAACTCACTCCTCATTAATGGATGCATCAAATGTCCCCTAATTATATGTCAATATAATCTTTAAGCAAGTCTTTGTTGCTTCTTTTAGATTTTTCTCTCTTCCCAAGCTGTAACCATTGATAATCAGTCTAGGTGTCTTCTGACAATTTTGTCTCAGTTTTATAGCACTGATATTATGGATGGCTTATTCATGAGAAGAGCAACTCCCAGATTAAGCATCGAATGAAGATTATGTTTGTAAGTTAGTGTATATAATTCTGTAGTCTGCAGGTCATATAAGCAACTAGGAATGAGCTTTGATGAAGCATCATTACCTACTCTTTAACTGGTTTGTATTCTAGGTAGTAGAGTAGTGACCACAATTTTATGTATATATACATTTATTAGTCTGGGCTGCCATAGTATATTGGGCATCATTTCCTTTTGTGCCATATCAAGCTCTTTGGCTCTGATTTGGCCTTAGTGTCCATAGTGACTGTGCTATGGCTGGTATAAATGTATATTTTAAACTGTAAAAATCTCTACCATAGCAATATGTTCAAGTACAAAGGGAAATGGGTCTTGGGAAAGATAATAGTAAGGCACTGGAAACAAATATTAGCTACCAGTTCCAGAAGGATAAGTTAAACTTTTCCATGCTGCTCATGAAACAGAAAGATAGATAGATGCACAGTTAGATAGGGTGATTATATCAGTATTGAGACATCTAGGTGTTGCCATTCGAGGTTCCTATCTCTGTTTTTACCATTGCATTACTTCATCTTTTTTTAACATAGTAACTGAAATAAATGCTCTTCTTATGTTAGTGTATTTAAGTGTGATTTTCTGATTCCTATTGCAAGCTCTGAAAGAGTAGGACTTTTCTACCATCTGTAACTAAACATATTTTGGAAATGGATATAACTTTACTAATAACATAACTGAAATATTCAATTTAATTTTATTTTTGTTTCAATTAGCAATAATCACGACTCAGATAACCTCATTGGCTACGATGCTGCCACTGCGTAAAGATAAAAACTTTTCATTTTAATTACAAAAGAGCTGTTAGAATACAAGGACAGTTCCATAGCAGGATCTTGAGGTCTCCCAAATACCAGTTTAGTTTCTGAAACTGGTTATAAGCAAACCTACAAAATTTTGTGTAAATCATGAATAAAACAAGACATATCAATAGCAATCCATAAGGATAATTGTTATGATTGTATGTCAAATTAGTGTTAACATTTTTATAAGAAGATGGGTCTGAAGTAGTTTTTCAACATTTATTCATGATTCTAACAACTGCCTTCTGAGTAACTTAGAGGTTTAAAATCAAAATAGTTGTTCCAGATTTTGTAAACTGGAAACTTCCTTTACTGTGTTAATATACTATGTAACTATTATAAACCAAGTCAACTTTCAGTGTGCACCAAAAGTAGAACCCCCAAGCTGTCTGTTCTTCTAATCTACTAACATGAAACAAAGCAGATATGATTTGTGTCCTTATAATAATCTTCAATGTATTTTATTAATGCAAACTTTAATTATGTCCCCAAAGCTTTAGCCAACTCTAAACAGTTTTGGGAATCATAGTGCATGAAATTATTTCTCCTATTTCCCACTGTTGTCCTTACAAACCCCATCCTTACCTCTTTGTTTACATTCTTCCTTTGTACTGAGGGTATTTTGGTCTTTATGTTCTCTGCCTTTTTAATATGACCAACAAAACCCAGTACCTACATTACTCCAGTTTGGTTTGGAAGGTGGGAGAGAGAGAAGAGGAGAGGAAGAGAGGGAGCAGGAAGGAGAAAGGAGAGAAAAAGGGGGAGAAGGAAGAGGAAGAATGGAAGAAAGATGGATAGATTTAGGATTACACTAAATTTGTTTCTTTAAAACACTGCCATTGCCTAATATGTGCTATATTCACAACATTTTA
>PVJX010051535.1:0-10267 GCA_004027295.1 Dolichotis patagonum | reverse complement strand
TAGTTCAAACAAATTTTTTTCTTTTTTATCAAAAATGAGATATTATAGTACCCATTGATCATTTTCTGTTATTCGGTTCAGAAAGCCCTGTAATTCTTTCACTATATGCATGGCTTTATACTATTGTGTTATGTTTGATATTATTGTAATTGCAGCTATGCTCAACTATAGTAGAGTAAGAGATATGGTGTTAGATACTGTTGATGTCCAGTTGACTTAATGTAAAGTACTGTGTTGCCTATGTTGTCCTGTTCTGATCTGCTCTATACTGCCCCCTTTTGTTTTATTCTCTTTTAAATTAAAAAAAAAAGAAATATTTATAAGTCTGTGTTACTATAAAACTATACTTTTTTAACTGGTGTAAAAGATACATTATTCAGTAGCTAGAAAAAAAATCCCTAAATTGCACAAATAATGAAATATGGAAGGAAAAACACAAATGGATTTTCTCTTGTGTGGTTACAAAGAAGGGGACTTTACAGAAGGATTCATCTCAGGGCCTGCTGCAAACGGGGCATTGCTCTTTGGATGTGTCACAGCTTACGAACCCCACCTGGCCACAGAAACCAGACCAATGCCTGGAAACAGCCTCCCTCAGTATGCGCACAGTGCAGCAGCTGCCTAACGACCATTCCCTTACTGTGGATTCACTAGTTGGCGGTAGTTACTGAATCTCTATCACCTGCAAAGCACTTTATACACGAGGGAAGTGAGAGGGAAATGAAAATCTGCTTTTACCAAGAAGCCAGCAATCATCAATGGTTGTGGAAGAAAACATATTGGAATAAAATTTTACCTTCAAAGAAGCATACAAATGAGCAGTCTTTAAAGCTCAGTCCTCATTATCGAGGTCTGTGACCTCCTGTTTCAGATATGTTTTTGGATGATTAACTTTGGCCTAGATGACCAGGTTGTGTGTCTGTGGATGTGCACATGCATTTCTGGAGCTCCTACTTATTGTTCTGTTTTGCTTTCTAAAGCTTTGTGTCAGGCCAAACACCCATAAAAATGACCTCACACTTAGAAGTTCTTCAAAAACAAAAACATGGTCCTGTAAACTCTAGACCCTTAAACCTCCTGGCAAACACCTTTAAAAGAAAACTCAGGGCTGGGGATTTAGCTCAGTGGCTTAAGCGCCTGCCTGGCAAACGTAAGGTCGTGAGTTCGATCCCTGGTACAAAAAAAAAAAAAAAAGAAAACTCAGTCTGGTGATGTTTCTCCACAGTGTGATCGTTCTGTTTTTAGAGTGTTGTATATGAAAGCCCTGATATAACCTAAGAATTCAGGCAGCTCCTAAGGCAGTTCCTGCTGCAGGATAAAGTTACACTTCTAGCCCATCAATAGTTAACTTCTGAAACCCGAAAAAGTCCTGAGCCCCGAATGGTCTTTTAGATGCCAGTTCACATTTAAAAGATGCACAGCACAGCAACTGAACCCAATTCACAACTCAGAGCAACTCGAACTTCCCTCAAAATTCCCTCCCTCACTCCTATTTTGCACCACCCAGCCCACAGGAAGTCTCCCTACTGTAGCTCTGAACGTCTCAGACACCCAGCTGGGACCATTTCTCTGATTCTCTCTCCTCTCGGCTTTTATTATGTTGGTGAACTTCATCTCCTCAACTTCCTGTTACATTTTTTTTTCACTTTATGCATTAAGATTGAGAACCTAAACCCAGATGGATGAACAAACTCCTTCCTTTCTACTTCCCTGCCAGCCCTGTATATCTCTAACCATCTGAATCCTGCAGTATAAGACTTGGGAATCAGGAGAATGAGTCAGGCCCAGGGGAGATACCAGGCGGGAAATGATTATAAATTCTCACAGTAAGAGAGGGGCCAAAAATAGGAACATCTGGGATATGGATACTGATATAAAGCCCCTCAGTATATTTACTTGAATCAAAGAGTAACAACCAATTAACTTATAGAATAGTACTTTTCAAAGCCTGAAAAGATAATCATAGCTAATATTTATTTAAGGTTGACATGTTCCTAACCACTGCTCTAAACACTTAACCTCTATCATCTCAACAACTGGAGGTATCATTACTCTTCCAATTTTGTGAGTTTGTTTTGTGTTGTTGAGGCAAGGTCTTGCTTTGTAGAGCAGGCTTGCCTTGAGCTCATTACATAGCCCAGCCTGGCCTCAAATGCAGTGTTCCTCCTACCTCAACCTCCCAAGTGGAATTATAGGTGTGCACCACCTTGCGGGGCCTGAGGCTTGACTTCTAATCACAAGATAAGTAGTTCTCTCAAAACATCCTGGTATCTGTTTGGTTCACTTTATGTTTTCAGACCTACTTTGTTCTTCGGCAGTGCACATGAAAGTCTTTTTGATGATTTCCATTCCGTGGCATTAGCTTCCTTTGTAGAACTGCTCCCGGGTTTTTTATTTGCTGCTCCCCTTCTAAATATGACACCTACAGATACATGCAGGAACCACATCTGAATATAAGAGTTCAAAAAAATGTGTCCTCCCACAGTTTTAGAGCTTTCCCTTCTGGACTACTTTGCTCCCATTACCAAAGGATCTGGGAAATAAGGCTTTGCGATTTGGTTAAGTAACAAGGGGTGGCAGGAAATCAGGTCATAAAAGCTCTAGTTTGTTTTCATTTCATTAGAAATCTAATTACCATTACAATGCGAACCAACGTAATTTTGCTTACATTTCTGTAGGCAGATAGAAGTAAACAAGCTTACTCTGCTTGTGGGCATATTCTGCAGCTTTGGGCGCGGTTAGCATGGCCAGAGGGTGCATGGACAGCCGGGGCAGTGGAGCGCGAGGAACCTGGAAGACAGGCCTGCTTTTTAGAGCAGTACCACTTGGTGAGATTCGCAGTGCTAGTTAGGCACTTGGCTTGTTCGCTCAGCCCAGACTCCTTAGACAGTAATGACCACAGTTCGTGAGATGCACAGGAAGGTCACACACTGCCTTTCACTCCTGTACTCGTTTCCCTTTGCTTAGATGCCCTTTCATACCCTCATCCTCTTCATGGTTCTTGTGTCTGGGAAGAGCCACTTCTTTCTTTCCTGCTGAGAGATGCAGCACTAATACCTCTGCCTTAAATATTTGGGGTCCCCCCCTCCCCCAGGAATTGAAGTCAGGACTTTGCACTTGACAGACAGGCACTGTGCTGCTGAGCTGTATCTCCAGCCTACCCCTGTCTTAATTACGTTTCTCTCTTGTTGCAGAGACAAAATACCCAACACCCAAAGTAAAAGGAGGAAAGGCTTATTTCTGCTCATGGTTTGTAGAGGTTTCAATCCATAGTTGGTGGCTCCAAGGCAGGGTGGCACGGCTGAGGGGCATCGCAGAGGAGAAACAGTTCATGGTGGGCAGAAGGCAGCAAAACGGCCAGCAGCAAGGGACAAGCAACAACCCTCTTTCTGTCTCTTATACTTTGTCCAGGCTACACATCCTTAGAGTGGGCTGCACTCACATCCATGGAAGGTCTTTCCATTATTCACTCCCAGAACTATGCCAAGCCAATCAGAGGACTAATTTAGTAATCACACATCTTTGATCCCAGCACCACACATTCTAGATCCAGCCACCTCTGAAGAACCCCACGTATGACCACATAAGACTTTGGGGGACAGCTAGACACAAGCCATAACAACTCCCTTCCATGAGAAACTTGTTCTGACTTCTGCCCCAACTCCTCCCTCCTGCTACTGCCACCCCAAATGCTGGCTGTCAGGCTGACTCACTCATCTGTGAATGCAAGCTTGCCATTTGATTTTAATTTCTCTGCTGACTACTGAAGGTGTGAACTTTCATATTTATTGACCATTTGTATTTCACCTTTTTTGTAGAGTTTCATGCAGATATTTTGTTCAAATCTTTTTGTTATTTTAAATTGAAAATTTTGCTTTTTCTTGCTGATTTTTTAGGAATTCTTTATGTATTGTGGGTAAAGTCCTTTGGCAGATGTTTGCATTTTGACTGTGTCTCACCTCTTTGTGGGTGTGTATTCACTATAATAATGGTCTTTTGCTTACAGAATGAATTTCCGTATAGCTCAGTTTATCAACTTTTGCTTTTCTGGTTGGGGCTTTCTGTATCCTGTTTAAGAAATGTTTGTCTATACAAGGGTAACAAACATATTCTTTTATAATTTCTTCTAAATGCCATAAATCAGGTGAACCACGTAGTGCATATCTGTTGCAGACTCTGCATGGTCATTTGGTAGGTCCATCCTGTGCTGTGCCATAGCTTTACAGTAGGTTTCCGAATCAGATAGCACATGCCTCTGTGTTACCAGGTGCTGGGTTCTGGGGGGATTCTTTCCAGGTTCTCAATGTCCTGAACAAAGAATTGGACAAGGTAGTGAAAGTAGTGAAGGTGTCCATTTATCAAAGGTGGAAAAGATACCTTTCCAGGGCAAGAGTGGGAGGCTGGTCAGACTCACAGCAGCCTGGATGATAAGAAGAAGCTTTTGTATCCAAAACTCCTGGACTGGTTTCTCCCTCATGCAAATAAGGGACTAGGACAGTCATCCTAGCAAAACTCGCCTGGCCCACTGTCAGAGTTATACTGTCCTATGGGAAACTTGCTTGGCTTCCCACCAGATGTAAATGAGGAACTGAAAACAGTACTTTCCTGGTAGTTCCTGCAAGCAGCACCAGATTCAAAGGAAGGAGTGGTTCCCCTTATGGAGTTGTGCTTATGCCCTCTGGGTTTTACGACCTTTGACACTTCCGCCTTTTGCCCAGTCCATCTGCCCCACCCCTCACCGCCAGCTCTTCTGGGCTCTCTTTTCCTATTCTAGACTGCTTTGGCTGTTCTTGGCTCTGCATTTCCTAGTGAATTTTATCATCAGCTTGTCAGTGTCCAAAATAAGAAGAGAGGGTGGGGGTGGAGGGGGGGAAAGAAAGAGAGAAAGTCTCTGAAATGTTGGTTGGGGTTGACTTGAGTTTCCAGATTACTTTGGGGAAAACTGAGATTTTAGCAATAACGGTGTCCCACTCCATGAACATGCTGTATCTGTTCATTCACGTAGGTCTTCTGTTTTGTTAAAAGTATTTGTAAGTGTATTTTTGACTTGTGATCAATGGTATATTTCTATACTTCATTTTCTCTTTGTTCCTGGTATATAGAAATAAATTAATTTTCACATTCCCCTCATGTCCAGCAACTTTTCTAAATTCACTTATTAATGTAATAAATTATAGATTCTTCTGGATTTTAAAGTACTCATTATGTCATATCTAAGAAATGATAGCTTTCCTTATTTCTACATTATTATATTTGTTTTCTTGTATTTTCCACACCAGCTAAGCTCTTTGATGCCATCTTAAATAAAAATTGTGACAGCAGTTATCTTTTTTCTCTCCTCTTTTCTCCATGCTGAGACATGGTGGTCTCTATATAGTAAAATCTTTGTCTGCATGAGAAATACAATCTGTCTAAGCCAGGTGTGGTAGTGCACACCTGTAAGCCCAGCACTCAGGAGGCTGAGGCAGGAGGATGGCTGTGAATTTGAGGCCAGTCTTGGCTACAAAATGAGTTCAAGTTCAGCCTGAACTGCATAGAGAGACCCTGTCTCAAAAACAAAACAAAACAACAAAAAAGAAATATGCTCTAGCTGCTTTTGACAGTCAGTGGCTAAGGAAACACATTAAAGGGTTGAATGTCCTTCAGTATGTAGGTGCATAATTAGAAAAATACAATTTTGTTCAAGCAGATTAATTTGATTTAATTCTCATGGCCTAAGTGGCCTAGAAAATGGGAGAGGGGTTGCTTGTTCTCTGGTGAGAGCCATTTTTCACATTCTGATTTTCAGTTAGCTATGCTGTTGGCCAGCTGGTCTCTTGAATCCACCTTTCTAGCTTGGCATGACCATAATCACTCGTTTGCAACCCGCGCTATGTAGGGCGAGGTTTTCTGTGAGATCCCTAGCACGTTTCTTTAGATGGGCTCATCTTCATCTTCCAATGTCTGCAGACACAGTTACGAAGGCTGGAGCTTTGGCACCCACACTGTGGGAATGAGAGCAGATCTGGAAGGAGCCACACTGCTCCCGACAGCCTCGTGGACCAGCAGGTGGCAGCAGCGCCAGTCTGCCCGCCTTCGCAGGAGAAGGAAACTTCTGTGCAGCATTTCGCTGTGACTGTGGGTTTTCTGAGGTATCATACAGGGAACACAAACTAAACAGTGAGTGCAGGCGTGGTGCCCTATTGCTGACAAAACACTTTTTAGACATTTTACCAGCAGTGCTACCAAATTTCACCTCCACTTTTTATTCAAATGGCAGAAATACTTATTGAGAACTTTCTTCATGTGTAGTGTGGTAAAGAATGAACTGTAAGCACAAACTATGACCTCTAACGTAAGTAAGAGGCTCATAGTATATTCAGCAAGATGGTCCTGCTCTAGCACAGAGCGCAATGCACAAGGAGACTTTGATTCAGTCTGGGTCCATTGCGGCTGCAATAACAGCCCTTCAGGATAAAGTGTGCCAGATGGAAGGGAAAGGAAATTGGTTCAAATGTCATTCTTGATAAAGGTCTGTATTTTATGCTCTACTTTCCCTGTCCACTGGGCAAGGAGGAACCTGCGAATTTTAAAGGTCTCTTACAACTTGATTATTCTGTGAACCTTCCTGAGTCTGATAATCAGATGACTCATGCGAGCTGTTCATTTAGCTTCCTCTATGCTTTATACAAGAAAAAAAATGTTTTTTAAACTAGGATGAAATTTAAATCCCGATCATATTTCCTTTCTAATTCCAAAGCTATTGTCTCAGTGTGAAAGAATTATTGTGATTATTTTTCAGTTCCTGTGCTTACTAATGCCAAAGCGTATTCAATAAAGATTGCTTCTAGCTGGAAGGAGGTGGGGAATGGGAGAATACATACAAGCATATGGGAAACTTTCCACAGAGGGCCGGGACGGGGAAGTGAAGAGCGTGGACGGTAATCATCACCTCTGTCTACCCAGAGCAGTAACTTACTAAAACTTTATTGTCATGTCACTAAGACAGAAGGGGAAATTTCGTATCCTAAGCGTCAAAGCAATTGAGTATATATTTACAGAAAGCAGATTGGGCAAAGTAAAAGCAGGTCAGATGGTGTGGAAAAATGGATTCTTTGCACTGTCTATGACTAAGTTTCGCAAATGTGGCTGGGATGCTGCAACTACATTTTCTAAATATTTTAATATGAATGAAAAAGAGCAAATTTCAAACTGGAAAAGTATTGGAAAATCCAGGACTTGACAGATTTTGTCCTATAGTAGCATCTCCAAAAATTAAGACTCCATATTGCCAGAGAAAGAGAGACAAATAACTCAACAGAAAGATGGACAAAAGACTTTATCAGGCACTTTACAGAAGAAAAAAATAGCAATAGTTATCCATTGGTAATCAGGAGAATGGAAGTCCAAACCACAGTAAGATGCCATAATACACTTAACAGACTGACAAAACTTTAGAAGTCTGAAATATCAGTGCAGATAATTTACACCGTTTAGGGAATGAGAACTGTTAGTTTAGAAAATAATTTGGCTTTATATGGTGTATTGTTATGCAGTGGAGACATAGAAAAAAAATAACCCAAATTTCTAAAACAGAAGAATCCATAAATACATCATGGTGTATTCCTAAAGCAGAATAAACTATGGCTCTGTGTACTGATGTGGATAAATTTTGGAAACACATTGAGTGCAAAAACAAGGCCCTAGGATGACACATTTCCTACTATTCTGTTTACATAAAATTTAAAAATTGTGCAAAATTAAATGATATAAACTATGCAAATTAAATAATGTTTTGCTTAGTAGTAAAACTGAGTAAGAGTGGTGATTTTCTGATGTGCTTGGTGAGTGTGCCTCCTTGGCCATTGCACTTGAAATATACAGGGTTTTAATTTGGACAGATTTGATGTTGATGATCTAAGAGCTGAGCTTCAACCCAGGGGGACGTAATTCATACTGAAAGTGCTTCAATTCCCCATTATTAAGATCTGTCAACACGGAGTTTTTATTTAGAACATAGGTCTTTCTCCTTATCATGAAACCACTTTTTCATTTCTGCACAAGTCCAGTCTTAGCCAGCGTCCTCCAAGAAAAGATGCAGGCTGGACATGGGGCACATGCCTGTAATCCCAGCACTCTGGGAGGCTGAGGCAGGAAGATCACAAACTCAAGGCCTTCCTGGGTGACTTAGCAATGTAGCCAGGCCCTTTCTTGAAATGACAAAAATGAAAAATGAAAGGGCTGGGCTGCCACCCAGTGCGAAGGGCCAGGTTTCCTAGGGACATGGCTTCAGGAAGACAGAAGGAAAACAGGGTCCTGCGTGCCCTGTGCACTGCTCCTGTCCCCTCTCTGCTTCCCTTTCTTTTTACCTCTTGTCTCCAGATAGAGCTAGACTGTGCATCGCTTGCTTCATTGGTTAAAGGAAAATTTATGGTTTTTCTCCAAGTTACTTGGAGTAGGGCATTTTATAGTTACCCAAAGTGAGTTGTAAATGGCCCATATTTACATAAGCGCCTTGGCTGAATTTTTTCTGAGTCCAGAGTCCTCAGCAGACAGAAAGCTCCCAAGGACCAGAGTTCAGACAACTGTGTGATGCCTGTTGTCACCAGGTGGCAGCAAATAGCCCTGGGAAAGGCGGCCAGCCTGAGTGTGCAACCGCATTGAGGAATGTGGCCTGGTCCCAGTCCTGTCCTGGAAAATCTACACAATCTGATTAGTATTCAACAGGGCTTTAAGCTTCTGCTCGAGAGAGATCTTAGCTGTTGCTTAGGAGATCTTTTATCCAAAGGAATCAGAGGTCATTTAGATCTATGCAGCAAGGGAAAAAAATCTTTGGCAATATGTCCCTTTTTTAAAATTACTTTTTTTTAAACTGCCTCCTTCTAGTCAAAATAATTTTTTAAAAAAAGTCCCAGAAAACTGTTTTCAAATAATCTTATTTAATTTTTGAAAGGCTACATTTCCCTTGAGAGGTCCTGCTAATTCCTTATTCCAAACCCATAGAGCGCCCCTGAGTATAATTAACGTGTAGCTCCAAGAGAAAGACCTGAGCTGGCATTCCTGAGCCGAGGAGGGGTGTGTGGCGCTCACAGGGCAGGAAACTCAGATTCCTCAGTTGGTTCCTTAAGCCTTGGCCTTTGTGATAATTAATTGCCTAAAAATAGGCAAAGGTCATGTGGTATGAATCATACATAGCTGCAATGATAGGTGCTTACTTTGGGGTTAATTAGAGCTCTAGTTCTGGAGCAGATGTGATTTTATCTCTGAGGGGACATGCGGCAGTCTGGACATTTTTCATTGTCACAGCTGGAGAAAAGCGACTCGCATCCAATAGGTAGGAGTCACGCTGGTGCTGAACATCTCACCATGTACACAAGCGGCCCCGACCCCAAGCCCCTGGACACAACAAAGAATCGGCTGGCTCAACACCTTAAGAAATCCTGCCCTGGAGGAACCTGGGTACCTATCTCCTGAGTACTGGGACCTTAATTATAGCTTTTATTTTGAGGCTACTGTAATGCTAAACATTAAGGTTTCACTGATAAGAATTCATTTAATACCCACAACTCTAACTTCTTTTTCCTGCCTTTGCAAGTGCAACCGAGATTAGGAAATAGGCCCAAGATTATTCTCCTTGTAACGTGTGCAGTTAGTTGAGAATTCGAACCCAAGCAGCTAGGCTTTAGAATCCTTCCGCATGTGAAACTTGCCTTGCACACATAAATCCGTAATACATAATCCCAGCCTACAACAAGAACAAGTGCTGCCTGGACGGTTCTTGCCCTAGTATAAATGTCTGTACAATTATGGCAGTGGTCTAATGTGGCGGAAAGCCAAAGTGGAAATGCTTACCACTTCCTCCTTCTCCAGCCCTAATTGCAACTCCCCTTCGTGTTTGCAGAGAATTCCAATCTGTTCCTCACACATCATCAATATCTGCCTCATGTGCCGCTTCAATCAGAGGTCGTATCTCTGCCTCTCTGTATCCAGTCAGAGGAGACAGTCCAGCCGCCATGAATTGTGTGCTCCTTTCCACGTCCTCAACTCAATAAACCTGTTCATTTTGTACTTTTTGCTTTTCTATTGTGCCAAGATACTCTTAACACAGCTCTTTGAAGGAGAGCCCCCTCCTAGGAGGATATGCTCCATTCCTGTCCAGAGCTGGTTATTTTGTGGCCTTTTCACTGTTGGTCGCTGGCGATGAGGTAGGAATTGTGTGTCCCTGAGGCTCCTGAGCAAACAAAGGAGTGGTGGGATGGGCAGGGAGAGATGGGTGGGCCCCCTTCCG